>PVIR01002894.1:0-95639 GCA_004026965.1 Petromus typicus | reverse complement strand
AAAAGACAGTAATTATAGCAACAAGGAAGTAGTGAGAATCTGAGCTCTGGCTCTAGGGCGATACTGAAAAATGGCCTCAAACTTATTTTCAAGTGATGAAATACAGTGTGAAAAACTGCAATCTATCACAGGAAGGAAGTTTGATTTCATCTCCATGAAGAGCCCTATACAACCCCTCTATTAAAATCCAGAACTCACTCTGTCTCCTTGTTATGGAAGGTGATATATTTGGTTATAACAATATGCCCAGAGCAATGTTTTCAAAAATTTTTGAAAGATTTAACTCTACTGAGAGACAAATTTGGTACTCTGTACACTAAATGCAGGAAGCTACTGAAACCAGGAATTTACTAAACCAAATGAATCAGCTTCCAAAAGTAACGTTTTTTAAAATGTTCTTAAACTACCACTTTTGAGTATTTAATAGCAAAATGTTCTAAACTGATTCATCCATCTCATTTGTTTAGCTCTTCAACTGAAAATCCATACACCCCGCTTAGAATACAGAACCACTGCTGTTGTGAGCTGTATGTCTAGTTTCCTCAGCTGTCAGACTTCCTTTTATCTAGAAGGCCAGACCAGCACCAATATGGTAGATGATAGGTCATGCTTAGTAGCTCTAAATCAGTTCAAATGTCCCAGGGCACTGAGACAAGCTCAGGGAATGACTGTGCCAGGACCCTCTGCGAAGTTCTGCAGCCCACAGGTTCCTAAACAGGATGCCACGCAAAGCACTGTGGTGTATGAAGTTCGCGCTGATCATCAGCGTGTGTGATGGCGGCCCTCCTCCAGCCCGCCCCCACTAGCATGGAGCCAGGGATGAGATCTTCCTTCTCACCATCCCACAGCACATGACAAGGCAATTTCACAAAAACTAGAGTCACAAGAAGCGGACATAAATTGCAGTTCGAGCGTTGTTATCAATCCAGGGAAATTATGTCATAATAATCCAGAGAAAGCATGTACATCATTGAGAAAGAAAACACCTGAGTCCTTTGAAGAATCTATGAAAAAAATAGATTGATGAAAATTTGAATAGTTGCAAGGCCTAATATGATACACTGATAAGCTTTACTACACTACATGAACACTACACAAGAGAGTACTACTTACCTATACAGGACTGCGTCTAAGTTTTGCAAATATATGTTTATATACACAGAAATGTCTAGAGTTAATAGCTACAATTTGGCTAGCAATAATCGCTGGGGCTGAGACTGTTCTTTATTCTTTACTCTGGAGAATGTTTAAAGTAATATACATGTGTCACTTTTATAATCAAGAGACTATTTTTAAAAGCAGAGCTGCCTAAGATATGATAAATGGTACCTCAGATACTTCCTTGTTGCTGATACAAATACCTGATACCTACAAGTAAAAGGAGAAAAGGTTGATTTTACCTCATAATTTGTTAAGATTTCAGACTATGATCACCCAGCTCCAAGGCCAGACAGCATGGCAGAGACACTGCCTTGTTATTATAGTCTGAAGGGATAGAAATAAGACTATTAGGTATGTTATAAGGAAGTAGTTCTCATCCTAAAATATCTAAGAATTTTTTTTTTTGAAACAGGGTCTCATTTTGTAGTTCAAACTGGCCCTGTACTCGCTTTATAGCCCAGGCTAGCCTCGAACTCAGCAATTCTTCGGCCTCTGCCTCCTGAGTGCTGGGATTACAGGCATGAGCCACCATGCCTAGCACTGCGGTATGCAGTTAAGAGTTCTGGGCTTACAGGTGTGAGCCAGCACCACCACCTCACCATTGCATTGTGCTATGTGGTTACCTGGGGGCAAACTTGAAACCTTGTGCTTACCAGACAGACACCTGAATCACTGAGCTAAATCCCTGGCCCAAGAATGTTTTTTCTTAACACCTATAGTTTCAGAAATGGGCTGCTCACTTTAGTGGTGTGGCACTTCCCCAAACCATTAAAGTAAAACAAAAACCACAAAAGGCTAAAATGTTACTTAAAGAAAACTGGTGGTGCTGAATTTCAAATGCAGCCACTAAAGGCACTGAGAGAACAGCAATAAGCTACGAAGTAAAATTGTTCTTCATACCAGGAGGTTCTTGACAACACAAAAATGTCAAGACTAATATTTTTGAAACTGGAAATATGCATCATGATGAGAATGTCAGAAAGAGCACATCTATTTCCAAACATATTAATTCTTTAAGGATGCAGACAAGGTGACAGACAAGACTGTCTTCACCAACTCAGCCTAGAAACTACATGAAAATGGTACTATATAGTCTTTGTTAGCATTTGTTCAGTCTGTCAAGTCTATTGTTGAGTTTACAACGTCACATACTTCAAATCTCTGCCTCAAAAATCTCCACCTTGTTTCTATCAACCCTGAATTGTTGTATAGTAATTCTTACTCAATTCTTCAAAGTTATTGCACTGAAAGACCTGGCTTAAACCAAATTTCCAATTGTCTCATCTATGACCCTATCTTTTCCCCTTTGGACATAATGCCAAGACCTCATTGGCTACTGTTCTCCTTCCATGATGAGCAATAAAGTTACCTTTGTCTTATCAAGTTTTGTTGGCAATGTTAGGTGAGTAAGATTTTAACAGACATGCAAAGAAAAGCTACATCAAACGATAACTGCAGAGACAAAGAATTTGGAGGTGTTCAGTTTAAGAAATACACAGTTATTAAAGTGTGTGTTCATGTGTGTGTTCAGAAACCAAGAGAGCTAGGATGCTGCTGCTTTTTCATCTTACACATGGCTAAAACTCTCATCCTTCTACGTGACATATGGAAAACCTGGAATGCAGGATTAAAGCTGGAAAAGAGACAAATCAGATGTGGAAAATGCCGAGTATTGTGATAAATCTTGGTGATATGCAAAGGCTCGACATTTGCTTTTGTGCTTGCCCTTTCCCCTTTTTCTCTGGCTGGAGTATAGAGGCAGAAGTGAGGGAAAGAACACCACAGGACAAGCTGCTTGTTGTGACCATAAAACTTCAGAGAATTGAGTTTCAAAGCTTAAAAGAGAACAGAAAGATGCCCAAGTGAATACTAAAGAATGGTTTTATTTTCTCTTCAGTGGAAACAAAGACATGTCTGGATCTTCCACAGTATATTCACCTTCCTGTTTTCCCCTAAACTACTTTTGCTTCAACCTTTTAAAAGCTCAGGTCTGTTTGGAGCTCTTAAAATGACAGCTGAATAAAATCCAAAGTCAGAGAATATAAGCTCTATTTGCCATGGGTCTGAAGTGAGAAAGCACAGATCAGAGACATATGCAGCAAGATACTGAAAGATAAATTCAACAGATAATTCATGAGAGTAGGATTAGGAGAAAGACTAGAGGATTCAATAAGCAAGGTAAAAATAAGACCAAACTACCAATAAAAGGTTGGAATTGTACCTATACTGAACACGAGATATGTATAAAAGTTTAATAGAAAACAATTAGGAAATGGGAAGATATCATTTATGCCTGGATAAGTGGGATGACAGATTAACTGCTTATGAAATGATCCAAAGGAGGATGGTTGTGTAAATTAACACAAGAGACAGAGTGGCCAGTTAGAAATAAGGCTGTAGAACATGAGCGTCATGAATAAATCTGGAATCTAATAATAATATGCATAATATTTTAGTCAAGCAATGTTTAGGACATGTTACAGAAAAATGTCATGGTATTTGTTGTTTGCTTCCATTCCTGAAAGAACTGTGTGAAACTAAAGCTCCAGAGAGTGGATTGTTATAGGTGGGTCAGCTATCTAGACATCTTGCAGGCAATTAGAAAGGGCCGGCCCTCAAAAACCCACATGGAAGACAGTCAAGGAGCCCTGCACTGAAGGCTGGTATTGCCAAAGGAGCAAACCACCCCACCACGTAGGATAAACAGTAGTGACTGATATGCTAAGCAGGTTTCCAACTATGGGGTGGAGACCAAGGTTTTAACCCACTTCTTCAGGAAAGTCTCTTGAGTAAAAATCTTGGTATGCTTGTTACATAACTTGATTTCTCATTGGATCCCCATTTAATCAGTATTACCTGAGAAACTGTACTTGTTGTAATCTTACTCACTGATCATGGTTTTCTACCTTTTGTGATTTCTCACTGTACCAATATGGCCTAAGTTACTGTATTTGAAATGTTACTGGTTCACTGTAATTTTGTCCCACCTTAACCCCACCTCAACTTGTGGCTTGTGCTACATAAAAGCCCCCTGGGAAGTGAGGTGAGCAGGGCTCCCACTTTCCGGTCCCCCTTCTGCTCCTCTTAGGCAGAAGCTTTCCTTCTCAACAGTTTTCTTACTCTTAACCTCCATCTTTTATAAAATTCATTCTCCGATTTAGAGAACACAAACTCGCATTTCAGGTGCCTTGCTAGGCTTGCTCCCCTGTATCAGCACACAAGACACAAAAAGTGAGAAAACAAAAAAAAATTCATCGCCCCTGGTTAGTGTTAGCTTTGCTCCTGGGTGGCACAAATACTTACAATATCCAGATGGTATCAATAGATACTGGAAGCAAAATAAAAATAATAGATGTAGGTGTCACTCTGCAGATTTGTTACTTGTCTTACCTTTCCAGCTCTGTGAGACAAGAGCTGAAACGAAAGATAATGAGCATCTGGATTCCTACAGAAGAAAAGCGACACAAGGTCCCATGGCCAGTGCTGAAAACTATGATCCAATACTGAAAGCCCCAACATGCTCAGGCGACTAAGAATCTATACCCTGGGCCACTCTAGTTCTTTGAAGCCAGAAAAATAAAGTGGTAAAGAAGCAATAGTTTGGGAAATAGGATGGAAGCAAAAGGAGGGTGAGGCTCAAGAAGGGAAACTAAGAACGAAGTTCAAGGAAAAACACAGAAGATCTATATCTAATGCAGCCAAAACCAAGAGAAGCTGGCCACTAAACACAGTCACAATGTGAAGGTTACCCGTGACTTTTTCTTTTTTCATATACAGAAAAAGTTTTAATTAGAAAGGTAGGGGCAAGATGGGAAAAGTTTTAGCTCAGATAGTTGGAGGGGGTACACTCTGATAAAGGAGTTCAGATGGGACATCTGCAAAGGCAGGAGGCCAATTTCCAAGGATTAGTTGATGGTAGATTCTGGCTAATCATTATCTCAGTCCTGGCGCCATAGTTCAGGAATACTCACAGCTGAGGAATGGCTTCCTTCCCAGGAAAAGTTTGCCTCTGTGGTGGTCTTAGTCAGGCTGGGCTCAGCATTTCCCTCAATCCAGGCTGACCATGGGCTTAGGACAAGGGCTCCAGATTTGAGTGTGGCTCATTCTCCCATAAACCCTTATTTTGTTGTTCTCAGTCTTGAAAGGGGAAGAGAATCTGTGAACTCTGCAGGCCTTTGACCCAGCAATGTTATTTCCAGTATATTCCCTAAAATAGTACTTCTCAATTTGCGATGAAGGACTGGTTTTATTTTTACTTTAGTATCAAATCTATAATACAGGAGGAAGAGATCTAACTCCCAAACCTGGTGGCTGTTTGAAATGCAAGTTCTTATTCCCTAAAATCAATGAATTCTAGGAACAATGGAGGTTAAGAGTAGCAAACATTGAAAGAAAGCTTCTAAGACAGACGGAAGGGGGACCAGAAGGTGGGTTGCCCCACTCATGACTTTAAGAACAACAGAAAAAGCTACTTGGAGCACAAGATCTAATGGGAAGACAGTAATTTGGAGAAATGCTTACTGGTAACTGCTTCCAATACTTTTATCACAGGAAGAAAAAAAAAAATGGAGGGGCAACTGAAAAAAAAAGTTGGCCAATGGAGCTTTTCCTGTTAAGAATAAGGAAATCACAGCATGTTTATGTTTGTGAAAGTGACATAGAGAAAAAAGAAAAGCAAGAAGGATATAGGAGAGAAAACTGCCACAAGGTTGTATTTGAGTGAGTGGAAGGAGATACACCCGGGTGCCCAAGGACAGAAGGAGCAGGGGCTGATGAGCCACATGCTGGAGCTGAGATGTAGCACAGGAACATCTCTTCAGGCCAGAGAACAGACAATCACAAGAGTTAAGGAAAGAGGCTTTGGATGCTCCAGTTTTCTGAAATGCAAAAAAACAAATCTGTGTATGAATACTGGAAAGGAAGTACCTAGGCCCTCTGGGAGAGAGAGGCACAACATAGTCCTCCAACAGAAGGGAAGAGTAAATGCACCAGGGACGATGACATGACAGCAGCACAGGCATGACACAGGTCTAACAGAGCAGACTGCACAGGACACCTGGTTGTAAATTCTGTGTCTACCAGACTGCAACTCTACGTGACCACATGATGAAGGAGCCTCTCTCCTACCTCTCCTGCTGCAAGACACAGCTAACACCACATTCCTCACAGAATAGGATACATATTCCTTGTGTATCATTATGCATATATTAATTTCCTCATTTACATATACACATACGTACATTATATACAACTGAACCCAAAAGAGAGTGAGCTTTCTACAAAACACCAGTGTTGGCACTAATGATCATGATTTGTAAATTCAATGTAAATATCATGAATAAATATTTATTAAAATCATTTCACTCCTCTTTTTGCCATCCAGTAAGTTATAAAGTCCTATTAATTTTAATTTAAAAACATACTCCAATATGAAGTCGAATCCTATAAACTGCTGATACTCAGTGAGGCATGGTGGTACAGATCGGTAATCCCAGAGCTGTGGGAGGCTAAAATTCAAGTTCAGCTTGGCCAACATGGTAACTTGGCAAAAGGCTCTCTCTCAAAAAAAAAAACAAAACAACAAATAAAACTGGGCATTTAAATCAGTATGAAGGCTTTGGATTCAATGCATACTTCTAAACCATAACGTAATACTCGGATACTGGTTTTCTACAAAAACTATATATAGTTCAACTTATTGTTTCCTTATTTGTATTAGGTCAACTCTTTCTGATGGTTCTACACACTATCCAGGATTTATATGATGTTTCATAGCAGGTTTGCTGAGATACAACTGTCTCCACAGCCCTCCCACATTTTCTTCTAACTCCCTATTTTATTCTAGAACTTCATCTCACTCACACACACACACACACACACACACACCCCAAATGTCTTCTAAAAAGATCCCTGGCAGAAAGTATTTTTTGTAACTGAAGAAAGAGGCATCTAAGTCAAGAGAAGAATGACTGATGATGTGACCGGAAACTGAAAGGAAAGTGATGGATTCCTTGCTGTGGAAAGATCAATGGCGCCCTGGAGGGAGAGAAGGGAGTCTCAGCAGGGGCCACCCCCAGGCTCTGGCTGAAAACCCAGATGTCCCAAAAAAATGAATAATGAACTGCACATGAACAGTGGACCTCAGGAAAGGAAAAGGCCTGAAAATAAACAAACGACAAACCCAGGAACATAGTCAGTTCTCATTAGAAAGAAAAAGCTCTCCAAGCTGGGACAATGACTTCAATTGCTTTTCCTACCACACTGAATACAAAGCATTTCACTCAATCACTTGTCTTTTCCTTCCTGAAAACTTCCAAAAGATGTCATGGGTTACTTTGGATGCAGTCAGAGCAGTCAATTAAAAATGAACCTAAACTCTTCTGAACAGGTTTGCAGACATGCTGGGTAATAATTTGCCTTTTTAAAATGTGGTTGCAGCTTCTGCAGAGTGCAATATCACTCTAATTCAACCTGCTGCTTGAGGTTCCGGGAAATGTGTTTGCTGGGTCCTTAGGCTCCTTGTCTTTCAGCTGGAGAGAAGGCCAGGGTGGACGTTCAGACTACACAGTCCCTTGGGCTCGGGGCTTAAAGGTAGCATTTCTATAGCCAACTTAAAACTACGCGAGGTTCTGCCTATGTTTACACAGGGACAACTTTATTTTCTAAATTAAAATAGCCAAAATAAGTTTATTTCCAGAAGAATTCACTACCAAACTACATGATTTGCGCTTAAAGTGCCAAGATGCATAATGCATATACAATTTATGGGACTTCTGCACATTTTAATTGGCAAATGTAAACTGAGTGAACTATATTAATGAAAACCCAAGCAATTGCAATAACTCTCACCTTAATCCATATTTAATAAGAACTGACAGGCATTTTGGTATTAGGAAGGCAATAATCACATACCATCTGCTGCCAATTAAGTGAAAATGTTAAATTACAAATGTAAGGACTAAGTTATAAATGTTTCATTAAAATAGACCTTAGATTTCTTTTGTGGCAGTGGTGGTGGCGGCAGTGGTGTCTGGTGTAACCCACTCTCAGTCCTTAAAAAGTGAACTATTCAGTCCTTGTCTCTGCAATTTCAGTAGGTTAGTGCTTTTACCAGAGAATGAGCAAAATGCAAAATAACAAAAAATACATCCATCCCTGATACCTATGGGACTCCTATGTTAGAACAGTAGTGAAATACACAGCGTAAGCCTAAACAACAAAAGTGGACCAAAATACTATGTAGTATGTCCCTTGTATGGTAACCACCATATAAAATTTCTCATTATACCAGTTTTCAGATTAATGAATTTCTAGACTTAAAGACAGATGTAGTAGACAAAATTGTTATTCATCAGTTTCTTAATGTATTCAATTCTGAGTCGATGTATAAAACTTATTCATTCTGAATCAATTTATTAAAATGTCTAAGAAGGTTAAACACAGCAGATACTCTTAATTCTCAAATTAACCCGAAGATAAAAGACAAAAAATGCTCAGACACAAAAATACAAGATTAAGAAAGAAGATAATAGCAAAAAATACATGTCTCAAATTTTTGAAAGATGGAAAGTAGATGGAAGAAGCTCAAATGACTTATCTAACAGAAATCTCACTGTTATGGTTAAGCTCCCAAATCCCCCAAAGATCATATGTGTTCCGAGATGTGACTTCTGGAAAGTTAGTGGGCATGTGATACTGATGGATTCTATCTACTCACTCCCTCTTACCTCCCTCCCTCCTCCTGTGCCGGGATTTTCCACCTTATCATTTCCACCTCAGAACCAGCTGGCCACAGATTGAGCCTTCTGCAACCACAAGCCAAGAATAAACCTCTCCTCCTTTAAGTAGATTTTTATACCAGTGACAAGAAAGTGACTCACACACTCAACTGGAGACACCAGTGATGTGAGAAGCAGAATTGAGTGGCAGGAACAAAAATTTGGACATATTAAAAACATATACAAATATTAGATTGCAAATTTCTTAATAACCTAGCACAATTTCCAGATCAAAAGGGTCCACAGACCATTCAGTACATCAGGAAATTATTGCAGCTCTTGGTACATTTCTAGAACAAATATGTGAACCTAATGAAAAGCGATACTATATACGGTGTATTGAGCAATTAATATAAAATATGACACTGGACACATCTTAATCAGAAAGTACTTTTTCATTTGTTATAAAAGAAAGTATCTGCCCATTAGATAACAGTATGTCAAATTTCATTTCCTCATCAAGGAAATTATACTGTGGTTTTTAAATTTCCTTGTTTTACATACAGACTGAAACATTTAAAGGAAACGAGGCAGGCACTATATGTCTATAATGTAATAAAAATATTTCAAAATAACAATATGTGTACTAATATAAAGAGGGATTGACAATAAAAACAGCAAATATAAGAAATTGGTAACATTTGGGGTGTTGGAGTGAACAACATAAAAATCATTTGTGTATATATATATCGCATGTAAAAATTCATTTAGATATATGTATGCAAAGAAAAATATGATATACACAAAAAATCAGAAAGGCACTAGACTTTTCAACAGCAAAAAGAAGCACTTGAAAGCAATGGATCAATAAAGTTAACTGTTTTAGGAAAATTAATTTTAAATGGAGAATTTTAAACCTGGTAAAACTTTCAATCAAGGTTCAACTGTGAAATAAAGATATTCTGAAAAAACCTCTACCATTTATGCTTTATTCTTTCAGAAGATACATGAGAATGTCTTGCAGCAAACAGAGAAAATCAAGAGGAAGATATGCGACCTACACCGATTTCTAACTCCGGCAGGAAGTTCCAGAGCCCCGCTATGCCGCTGCTCTGGAGAAATCAGGCCAGGCAGGAGCACAGGTAATACTGCTGCGGAGGCTTCCTGGGGAACCGAGAGGACGTGGTAGGTTAGTCGACATGTTTCAATATCCAGAGAGTTTGGGAATTATTGAATTATTTGTAGAAAAAAATGTAAGAATAAAAAGAAAACTAAAATGAATATAAAGGGAAGGCACAAGAGATGGAGAAAGAAAAAGTCAGTTTTTGAGGAAGAAATATGGCAGAAAGAAACCAATCAACAATATTCACCTAATAATGATAGGGAAACAATGACTGTGGATGGAAATAAAAAACAGTAACAGTTGTATCAAGACAATGGGGAACTGATAGATTCGTGAGATGATACAAGAGGCTTAATGGAAAAAAAGTCCACAGTCAATATCCAAAAAGCAACCTGGACATGCTGTTAAATAATACGATGTAAATACCAGCAGAAAGAGCAAGCTAAAGGGGAAATAGGATGGGAGGCTCACCATCTAGTACAAGTGTGGCGTGTTAATATGAAGTGTATGCTACATTACAAAGAGAAAGCTAACCTACAAATCTAATAAGCAAAGCCTCCAGACAAATCCTATCATTTAACAGTAAATTATATTACTATACAGGTTTTAGCGCGCGCACGCACACACACGCGCACACGCACACATATACACACACACACACACACACACATTGTTGTCTTTAAGGGGCTTTGTAAAATAACCAACCTACAGAATAGAAATAAATGTGCTTTGAAATCACCCAGACCCTCTTTCTTTCTCCCTCCCTTTATGCTTTAGTTTTCTCTTTATTCATCTAGTTTTTCCCACAAGTATTCAAAACTTCCAAACACCGATCTTCCAGGATAGTCATAATTGCAAATATTATATCCCATTATCCTTTAAACATACTTGTCAGATAGTGTGACCTCATTTTTTGACTGAAATTTATTATTTCTCTAACCAAGTCTTTAATATATCATAATTTAACAGACATATCAAAAATTTTAATATTATCCTATTGCAAACTTTTATAAGACACAGAAAAATCTACTGCCTGTAACTTTAGTGTGATAAAAGGTCACCTTCGAACAAAACAATCACTGTGCTGTGTTAGCCTTGGCATTTAAAGCCTTATAGCTACTATCCTAGAAATATGGATCTGTTTGAAATCACCTGCCACAGTTTGCTTAACCTTTTCCAACAGCTAAATCATAAGGTGTGTTGCAAGTAAGGTAAAGAACTTTAAAAGGCAATAAATAAATGTTAGATGGTAATGAAAAGGTGAAAAAAAAAACCAATGCTTTCGTAACCATGAGTTCACCAATTTCTGAATAAAATGTATCGTCCATATATTACAGATGAGGAAACTAAGATTCAGAAAGAACCTGACTACCAAGGATCATAAACTGACTTAGATGAAAAATTATTAAGCAATTATTATATAATAGGCACTGTCCTGTTAAGCCCTAGGAATATGAAAGTAATGGTCCTCAAGCTTACGGCATCAGAACAAATAAGAAAAGGAGCGAGAAATGGAGAGCCAACATGCTCAATCATTCTGAAGAGGCAACTAACCCAAAGTAAGTTTTCTGGAGTGCTAGCAGTAAGGGAAAACCTAAGAAAGGAATTAGATGTGCAAAATGGGTTAGTTCAAGAGTATTTCAGGGCCAGGTAAGTTTTAGCTCAGTGGTTCCAGTGACTGCCTTGCAAGGGCAAGGTCCTGAGTTCAATCTTGATAACCACATACAACAATGTGGGGCATGGTGACTCAGCCTACCAGCAATCAGTACTAAATATCACAGTGCCGGGTGTGGTAGCCCACACACTCAGGAGGCAGAAGCAGGGGGAGTGCTGGGAGCTCTGGGCCAAACTGAACTACAAAGCAAGATCCTGCTAAAAAAAAAAAAAGATTCCAGAAGAGAAAATGGAGTGTATTTCTTGCAAGCATTAGCACGACTCCAGACTCCAGAATCCAGCTCTTCACTTGTGTGAAACCAGCCTTGTTATTCTATGCCAGTAACGTTGCTTTCACATTTGATAGCTCCATTAGTGGAGATCCAAGGCACAGAACGCATGGTTCCCATCTGTTATTGTTTGAACGTCTCTGATATCCGAAAATGCATGGGAAGAGTCTGAGAGGTATTTAGGTTTAGATGAATTCGTAAGGGTGGACACATGGGGTAGATTAGTATATTCAAAAAAAGTTAGACAGCACAGTGCTTTTCTCTCAAAGCATAAAGACAAAATTAAAAAAAAATATATGAAAGCCAGGAAAATGATCCTCACCAGTGTTAAGGCAGAAAAGGAACCCGATGATGCTCAACGACCACGCCACACACCAGGCGACCCCACAGGAGATTTTATCAAAGGGATGCAGCTCCCTCAGCGGGAGCCTCCGGAGCCAGCGAGGACAAAGGGAAGAAGAGAGCGGGCAGGGCATGGGTCAGTGATTTACAGGGGCCAAGCAGACAAAGGGATTCTCCTTGATATGTGAGTTTTAAAGGTAATTTAGGCCTGAGAGGATGGCCTGAGTTAAGTCATAGCCTAGGGGAGGGTATGCTACATCGTCCCTCGTGAGTTTGGGCGTTTATGGAAAAGTGAGGCCTGAGTTAAGAGATATGGCCTTTACAGTAAAAGGGAACAGAATCTGGTAGGGGGTTTTGAGCAAAGAGTTTCTGCCAATACTGGAGAGTCATATTGTAAGGTTAGGTAGCTTATAACATTGCAACTTTTCTAACAATCAGAAAAACAAATTGGCTATCACTCCAAACATATACCTTTAGCATTCAAAGGTGTAAGAAATAAATTTCTATGGTTTAAAGCACCCAGTGTATGGGACAGTATGATGGTGAACTTACATACCATCTTTTGGAAAGCTCAAAGTATACCTAGAGGGCAAGATATTACCACAGAACAAATTATTAAGTCAGAAACAGGTCTCGGGTGCCTCAGGACAGAGTTTCACACCTCTCAATTAGTAATCATAGGGACTTCATCAAGTTGCAATGAGAACTGACTGAGACCATGAGTGAAACATTCAAGAGAACGAAAGCTTTCACTGTGAGGATATGCAAGGTGTCAAAAGACAACGCCCAACTCATGAATATGTGGTATAAAACATACACTCATTTTTCTTTTGAGAACCTTTGCTCATCCTAACCTTTGGAACAAATTCCCACCTGCCCTTTGCAAACTCAACCTCTTCTCTGAAAAGACCTCACACTTCACTGCCACTTCACACAAGAACCACCTCTTCAGTAGCACTAAGCCAAGTGGGTGAGTGTGTGTGATATGTGAAGTTGAGCCAAGAATTTCACATTTACTAGGTACTTGCTCCCTATTTCCAGCCCTCTAGCCCTTTTTAAAAAGGTAATTTCACTACATGAAATTACTTAATTGCAAACTTTTGTTATTGTCTATCTCCTCCTAACAATGCAAATTCTACAACACCCAAGGCATTTCATCCTACGACTTCCCCCAACATCCAGAAAAACAGTATCTAGCACAAACCAGATGCTCAAGAAGCATTCTGAAGAAATGAATAAACAATATTTGATATAAAATATAAATGAGCTACAGACTCCCTCCAACTGTCTCACTGGGAAGGTGGCATCCAAGCAGTACTGTAACACCATGTGTGAGGTTCACCTCAAGGCAAGTAAGATTCTGTCCAGGAACTTGAGCACAAATTAAGGAGCTGCACCCACACAGCGTTAGAATTCTCTCTGACCTCAAGTCACATGGGACATTACTTGAGACTTTTCCAACTTGTCCAGTATAGTTCTGGACCAAGGCAGCCATTACCCGCTAGGGTAGACTGTTTTGTTTCACTTTTTTCTTGGATTGTGCAGTACTTTGTTGACAAGGAGATATAATGATCAGTACCTGGAGAGCTTGCTGGCACCTCAGGCTGAGAGTGGAGATGTCAGATGACCTGCAAAGGAGGAGGGGGAAACCTTCACAATGAAGAGTTACCCGGAGCAAAACCCACTTTCCAGAAGAGATGCCTTGGGATGAATCTTCATTGTTTCCTCAGCTCCCAGGGCTGGGGACCCTAGAATGTAGGGCACCCCTTCTAAACAGTGTACCTGCTTACTGCCTGGCTAAAAAATATTCTGGGCTAACCAATGATCACTGAATTGCTCTTCCTGGTTTTATTTACTTCTGATTAAGATCATCTCAAATATGTATTGTAGACTATTGAGTCTGTCACATTTTAGTGAATATCTGCTAAGTCAACCATTTTCCAAAATTTAAAATCCAAAAGTAGTTCAACTGACAGCAGCCAGAAATATAACTTAAATTTTAAAAACAAGATTTAAAATAATTTTTAGAAAGTGTTTTAAAATTGGTATCAGTCCATTCTAAGAGGCTTTCAGTAAGATGGTAGGAAAAAGTAACATAATTAGGTGTTATTTAACTCAAATCCTACTTTATTGACCCCCTAAGTATGTTAGCACTGGGTTAGGAACATGAATGGCACAGTACATACGGGACTTGGTCCTTCCATTATAGGTTGTGAGAGTCAATTCTCCCGAAGCACATCACAGTTCTACAGAGCATACTAGCAGAAACACTCCCTTTTTGTTGCTGGCGATCAAAGTCATTTGAAGAGTGAAAAGCAAATGGAACATGGAGTAGAGGTCAGATTACCGACTTTCTAGTATAATGGATACAATACCATCCTTCAAATCAAGTAAGGATTATTTCTAGCCCTTACAGAAGAGCCAGAGTTCTTAAATTTGAGACTCCTCAATTGTGACAGAGCCTGAGAGAGGATAGTATTCACCTGGACTTCCCCAGGATATTTACACAGAACTTAGAGAACAACAAGATCCCATAGAAACTGAAGCTCATGCTACCTTCTTTATCATTAAGTTTATCAGTACAGTTTAGGTATACATAATGATCACACTCATCTTAAGGAATTTGTGCCTGTACGTACTATATCTTGATTCTTTTTTCCCCATCTCTATTATTCACTACTGTTTTTGTATATAGCATAAAAATATTTATTATCTACTCTTTTAGTAATAATTGTATTCACCAGACTGTGAAAAAGATCATTAAACCTTATTCCTAACCAAAATTTTTACCATTTGACCCATATTTTCTCTTTTCCCAACCTCTGTCTCATACAGACACTAGAGACTACCACTCTGCTCTCTATTTCTACAAGTTTAATTTTCTTGATGAACCAGGACATTAATGCTAATTGAAATAAGTCAGGCACAGAAAGCATATTCTGCATGATCTTCCTTATATGTAAAATCCAGAACAGAAAACTCCTTTTTTTTGAGACAGGGTCTCACTTTGTAGTTCAGGCTGGCCCTAAGCTCATATGTAGCCCAGGCAAGCCTAGAACTCACAGCAATCCTCCTGCCTCTGCCTCCCCAGTGCTGGGATTACTGGCATGAGCCATCACGCTCAGCAGAAAACTTCTGAAATTACAAATCAGATTCAACCACTCCTGTGCTAAACCTACCAAAGCTATGGATCACATATGGAATACAACCTCAAATCCTATCTAGTCTAGACCTGAGCTACCTTTCCCTCACTCATTCCATTTCAGTCACTGAATCCTTCCTTATACCAGCTCTTACTAATGCTATGTAATCAATTCACGTTAAACTTTGCAGTGAGAGCTCTCCTCATTTCATTAAGTTGAGATGTAGCATGTAGGGACAAGTTCTTTGACTCAACAGAAAGTGGCCCACCAACCAGGGATATGCCGCACGACTCTGGGTTTCCTGGTCAATAAAGCCAATAATCCCTCACCTGTGTAGAAATACACCACATTCTCATAATCATCCTCTTGCTCTATTTTCATCATATCCTTAATGGAATGGGATATTTTACTTTTGTTTTTGATTATCTATCTCCTTATATGAATACAACCTCATAATATTATCTTATTTTTTCCTAGGCTAATAATACCACGTGACACATGCTATTTAATATTACTAACATGAATCAAGAAATATAGGACTGACTTGTATTATTTCTCTCTACTTGGCATCAACTACAATATATCACACAAAATTTATTCTCATAAAAGGCATATAGCTATTTTGCCAACTAGAAAACACAGTAAGAAGAGGCCAAATTTGCTACTATAAATTTTCCCAAGAATGTCATTTTATAAGCTAGCTGCTTTTATGAGCACACAGTATTAAACTGCTAGTTTCTAAGTGGAAGAAGTAGAAGTACAATCACTTATATTTCTAATGTAAATTCCAAAGATTAACAAAAATAAATACAATATCTGAAAAGTTGCTTTAAGTAATTATAGACTGATGGCTTACAACTTTGGCCAGTGTAACTTTCCTACATATTTTAAAACACAGAAAATAAATTCCACATTATTATTCAATATAGCATACATATTGTATGTGTGTATGAATACATCTTCTATAGTTGCTCTGACAGCATGCCAAAAACTGAATGGCTCTGGCCATATGAAGTTACCATCTCATGGTTCTGGAGGCTATACATCCAAAATTAAAGTGGTGGTAGGGCCATGCTCTCCAAAGACCTTGAAAAAGTCTTCTGTTGTTGGGACCCCCGAGCATCCCTTGCTTTTGATACCCTAACTGCCTTCACCTGGACTTCTTTTATACCTAGTTTCCATCTGCTTGGATTAGATTTCCCTTGTGTTAACTTGAAGGTCCACCCAAACTTGCTCTATTAAGACTCTGCTTTAGGCAATTACACTTGCATTGATCCAATTCCCAAATATGGGGGAGAAGTACGGTAAAAAGGGAGGGGAGGAATTACCAAACTGGGTAGAAATTAAAAAAGGATTTATCCTTGAAAACTAGTAAGGAATGAGGATGACAATTTTATAGTCTTTTTGCTGAATACATACATCAGTGTGCACTGCTCATGTGTGCCATAATTTTATACCACAAATGTAATGGTTTCTCATTTTATAGGATATAGTTAGGAGCTAGCACAGCAAATGTAAGCTTCACAGTGGAATTCTGAAGAGGATGAGGAGAGAATCATAGAGGTACAGAGGCTCAAAGCCTATAAAATTCATCCTAATCCTTGGCTGAATCCTAACCTATGTGCACTTGAGAATAGGCTGGACCCATGAGACTCAGAAAAAAAAAAAAAAGCATCAGGCTGGAAGTAGAAAAAAAACAAAGTTGAAAGCCACCTGCTTTTTATCAACCAAGTAAACTGGTTTTTGGAAGAAAGAAAAATAGTATTTCAGGAAAAAATTTTTAAAAACACAATAAATGTCCTTCATAATATTAAATCCAATTTTTAAAATCATTTCACATGAAAAGAAACAGAAAAATGAACCCATGCTATAGGAAAAATTAATCAACAGAAACCATTTCATGAGAGGCCAGATTGTACAACTAGCAAAGACTTCAAAGAAATTAATATATAGTCAGGGAAAAAATGTTTCTAATAAGTGACTACATTGTGGTCTCATTATTAAGGAAAATGAAGCTATAAGAAATGAGTAAATAAAAACTTTAGAACTAGAAAATGTAATGACTGGCATAAAAAATTAACTAGATAGATGAGTCAATGAAGTTTAGGATCCATTAATAATGATTATCCAATTTACAGAATGCAAAATTGAGAACACATGTAGAAAAAACTAAGCTACATGTGCATAATTTCAAGTGAGAGAATGTATGAGTAATTAAAGTCTCAGAAGGCTGGGAAAGATAACGGAACCAAAAAAAACAGAAAATGAAAAACTGATGACAGACTTCCAGTTCCCAGCCAGACAAGAAGGAGCTGGCATTATTTCAACCCAACAACATTTAAATGCTAAATAAACTGAAAACTCAATAGTTCTTCTTTGCTCCATAAAAAAACTAAGGGCACAGAACAAATTGTTGCCCCCAAAACTGGAAAGACCAACAGGATGAAACAGAACACAACATATCAAAGAAAAACATATAGGAACTAATGTGAAAAGGGAAAATCTGAATTATAAATGATGAACTGCAGGAGGCCACCGCAGACAGTCTTGAGAGAGTTCAGCTCCGGGGAAAGCCTTCAGGATGAGCTCACACTTGGCTGACTTTTAATTCTGGTTCTCTCCAATTCTCTTAAGACAGATCCAATAAGCACAGGGAGGGGTGACCACCTTTTAAACGTACTCAGTTTCAAACAAGATCTGCTCTCAATAGAAACTTTTTTATCACAATACAAATAAATGAGTTTTGAGCAAAGCCTGACTAGCATAGGTAGGGGGAAACAGTCACCCTCTCTTATCTGTCCTGTACTGTCTGACTACGAAGCACTTGTGAAGGTCACATGCATAGTCCTAGGCTCCCTAAAAGGCTGAGATCTAAGTCATGGGACAACTCTCCTCCCTCCACTCCTTACCAATACATTACAAACAGCCCATCTATCCACAAGAAGTTCCTTTTTCCCAGTATGTTATGTCTACCTTTCTACCAAAAACTTACAAAACAGACTAAAAGTCAAAAGAAAGGAAAAAAAAGATTTGAAGGGACAGAAGGCATCAGAAACAACTGGAGATTTTGTAACCCTTCTGGGTCATGGATAGAGCTATCAGATTATTATCCACCTTGATCTTACTAACATTCATAGATATTATATCCTCAAACTATAAAATATACTTCAAGTACATGCCTACATTCTATTAAATTACCATGTATTGAGCCATAAAAGTATCATAATCTCCACAAGGAATTTGTATAGGAATTGATCAGGTATTTCTAAATTTTATATGGAAATATAAAGGATCAAGAGTACCCAAATGAATTCTATAAAAGGAAAAGCAAACTTGTAAAATAAATCTGACTGCAAGTTTTATAAAGCTCTAGAAATCAATATGGATTTGGAATACAAACACAAAAATAGATGAATGGAATGTAATAGTCCAGAAATAGACCCATATTTACATAGTTATTTGATATGTGACAAAGTGCCAAAGCAATTAAAAGGAGGAAAGGAAAATCTTTGCAACAAATGATTCTGAAACAACCAGTTAAACAAATGAGGGCAAAAAGTAAACTACTTCCATGCTTATTTCAAGCTAGATATTAAAACAAAGCTGAACTCTAAGTGTGAAGGATAAAATGTCAACATTTTAAGAAGACAGTACAGAAAAATGTTTTCACAGACTGAGGTTAGGCAAAAATTTCTTAGGAAGCATAACAAGTGAAGCAATGATAAGCCATACTCTATCAAAACTGAAAACCGCTCAAGAGACATGATTTAGAAAATCAATTCAACTCACTGACATTATGAAAATATTCACAAAACACACAGTTGGCTAAGGTCTTATATCCAGAACCTGTAAGGTACTCTTACAATAAATACTTGGGAAATAAGTAACTGTTACCACATAAAACATATTCACATCATTTGCTATCAGGAGAATGCAAATTAAAACCAATAACATTGCTAATGGTAAATGTAAAATGCTATTTTGTAGATGTGTTTGGTATGTGTTAGTTAAATATATATCAGTACTGTGGCCTAGCAATTATTCTTCTAATTAACCTATAAAAGTGAAAAAATGTCCCCTAATAGATGGTACAGAATATATATAGCACCTCTTGAATACAGCCCAAAACAAATTCCTTTCCACGGCACCTAAAAAATTTAGATAGAAAGAACATATGTTTGGCTATTACATTTTCAAAAAGGCAAATGTCTATCATTGGGAGACCAATGACCAACTGTCTTACATTTAGACAAGGAATTCATCACTAATATACACAAAAACATGAACATTTATTCAAAGTAGAATGAAGCAGCAAGAAGATTCATCATTGCATTAGTTTATATAAAATTCTAGATACAGTGAAACCAAGTGATGATGAAAAAATGAGCCATCCTTACCTGGTTTGGAGTGGTAATAAAATAGGTTGCCTTGCTAAGGGTAAGTCTGAGCTTGCTGTGTAGACTGTCATGTTTTTACAATCATGACAGAAGTATGATTTACTCAGGTATATTCACTCACAAAAAATTACACATCAGATTTACCTATTTCAGTATATGTGATTTTACCTAAAAAAACCAAAACAAAACAAAACAAAAACTGAGCACCCATTTAGTTTTTATTGAGTAAGGCAAAGGTCTACTGGGTTACATATCAGTTGCAGAATGGTGACCATGACTGTTTGGTGATTAAGGAGAAATTCATATTACTCTTTATTTGGCATGTGTTTGAAATTTTTCATGCCCAGTGTGGTGACACATACATGCCTATGATCCCAGTGTTTTAGAGGCTGAGGCAGGAGAACTGCCAAACTTCAAGACCAACCTGAGCTATAAAGTGAGTTCAGGACCAGCTTGTGCTAAAGAAAACTTGTCTCAAAAAAAAAAAAAAAAAAAAAAATCTGAAGAATTTAAAATCACAGCATAATTATTGTTTAATTCACCAAATACATTTGTGTGATTTCTATCAACTCAGTACTAATCTCAGTTTTAATAATGGAATCATGAAGACATTAGATATAGTCACTATCATGGAATCTGCTTTCTAGTTCAGGAAGATAATAAATGAAATGGTAAATGAGTAAACAGAATACAAAGTATGACAGAGGGTCATATACGTTCTAGAGGCAAAGCTGAAAGGGAAGAGTAATCAACAGGAATGGGTAAGACGACTCAATTTTAAATAAAATAAAGGAGACACTGATACAAGGCCTAAAGAAATACAGATCATGGGGTACCGAGAAAGGTAGCAGGAGCAGATGCCCAAGGTGGCAGCATCCCTGCCATGATCAAGGGCCAGCAATACAGGAGAGAGGGCGCATCATTTACCAATCGTGATGCCCGTGTCGCACCTTTGGCCCTTAATTGTAATGAGGTGTGAAACCACTGAAGGTTTTTAAACAGAATAGTGGCTTGATCTTATTTACATTTTAATAGAATCACTCTGGCTTCTCTGTTAAGAATAAATTTAAGGAGACCAAGGTGAGAGCAGGGAGAACATTCAGGTAAGAGAGAATCCAGATAAGAGAGTACTACTTTTTCCCAATATTGTAGCTATGACAGGAGTAAAAAAAATGGTCAGCATGTTCTGAAGTCAAAGCTGCCAAGCCGTGCTAAAGAATATCTGTGCGATGTAAGAGAAAGAGCGGAATAAAGAATAGCTCATCACGGGGTCTGACAAGCTTTGACGCTATCCAGCTCTGATAAGTGAAATTCTCTCAGGCAAACCAAGTTTTTATTATCTTGTCCAAAAGGAGAAAAGGTACTAACTTTACATCATCATCATCAGAAGCACCTGGCTATTTGGCTTATAAATAGGCAGCTGGGCAGGAAAGAACTCCAAACAGGGCTGTCTTGAATATGATTTAAAATTCTTAGTAGGGGGGAAAAGGAAGTTACGTAAAAAAAAAATTGGTGCCAAGATGTAGTGGACACAAGAGTATATTGTGGAAAGAACTGGAAAGGAAAGGAGGAGGAGTGAGAGGAGAGAGCATCACAGAACATGGCTGAAAACCAGCAAGGCCTGATGCCGTCTCAAAGGCCTTATGGGGGAAGGAGCCAGAAGACATTTTCCTAACATTAGTTTGAAGATTCCCTCCGACTGCTGGCTTCCGTTAGGCATCATTACAATCTACTTTCTTCCTTTTGGGTAAAGGTATTACCACATGCAGACTTTAAAAATATCTCCTCTCTCCCCCTTTCTGCTTCTGAATCAGCTGTACTGCTACGTAACTCTTGGAAATGCTGCAGGCATCCAGAGATATGTGGCAGTTAAATCCAGTGAAAGGACTCGAATGGGTAGGGTGGACATTATGAAGACACAGCAAGTGTGTGGCTTCTTCATGAGCCCTCTGCCACTGAACTGACTCTGGACTCCAGATTTATAACGTGAGTGGTGACTATGCCAAAACCACTGGGGTCAGGGGCCCCAAGACGCAAACACAAAGCACTCCCTGCAGCACTTCCTCTACGGCAGTCATTCTCAAAGTGTGATCCCTGTGCAGGCGACACCGGCCTCATCTAGCAACTGAACTGAACTGCTACATACTCCCAGTCTCCGCCTTGAGTGTCGCCAATAAACCTACAGTTTGAGAATCATGATTCTGTACCTCAATGAAAAAGAACAGATGGATACAAAAATAACACTGTTTGATCCCCTTAAACTCTGACTCTGAAAAGCTGCTTCCATTACTCACCTAATGGAATCTACTTCGATATAAAGGTCCTAGCCTAACACTCAGAAACTTCGAATAGTAAACTTACGGGTCCCGATGATGAAAATTGTGAAGCATTTTTGTGGTCTTTGTCACAGTGTCAACCTCTTAACGCTGATTATTCATGACAGACATTGAAAAATGTAGCTGTGTGGAGCAGAGAAAGATTTTAAGCCTGGTCCTTCAATATTCCACATCATGGCCAAAGCTAATTTCACAGCCATTGCTAATACCCTTTCTATATTCACATTTTAACTGCTTTACCTTTAATCCCCAAACTTGGTCCCTACTGCTAAATTTATATGTCAGTCACTGGCAGCAGCTAAGTTTTTTAAGCATGGCCAATCATATTTCATAACATTCTGAATTTAAAACATTTGAAACTAATTTAATGGTTATGTCTAACATTAGACTTTTTAAGTGCTGCAATAAACTCTTATTGCTGTCCTGCCTGATGGAACGTGTAATACAATTGCCACTGTGCATTCTGACTGTCAAAATGATTCATTATATACCATATAAAACTTTTTGAAAGGGAGGGAGCAGATTACACCAAATATTTTGAATAAAAATTTAAATCCAAGGTCATTCAAGTGCTTGAGACATTCTTGGGATAAATTAAAATGCAGGCACGTTCTCTGAAGTGACTGAAGTTCTTTTCCCAAATATACACATTGGGAAAGCAGGAACTTAGAACCAGGCCAACTGAGCTGTTCCACAATTAGCAATGACAGCTGCAGCTTCAGGACAGATCAAGCAAGACCTGCACAGTCAACTCTTAATTCTTTCGGCTCACAGTGACTAGATTAATATTTGACAGAGTTTGACCCATCTTTATTTCCCCACAACTCAAGAACTAGTGATATGCGGAGTTCTCTCATTCCACAGCACTTCTCCCTTTCATTCCAGTTTTGTGAAATTTATAATTTTGTCATACGGGACGTTTGTCTAATATATTAGAAATGAGAGAGCTTCTGTGCTTCATGGTAGATTTCGGAGTTGTCCAGTGTATGACAGTACTCAATCAAACCATACAGGACCCTTCCCTTCTGTTTCTGGGCCATAGAGTAAATACAGAAGAAAGACCACAAGGACTCAACTCCAGACCAACTGGTAAATATGGTGTCCAACAATTATATGTGCTGTAACTCACTTGAGATCATTTTCTCTACTTCCCAATGATAAAGTTGAGTCAAACTGGTAAGATAATTTACCCATAGATTTTAGAACAACTTAGAAATGTACCTGGGATTAAAATTTAGTTCTCCTGGATCAAAAGTCTGATATATTTCCATTACATTTCAAGGATGTATGTGTTCTCAACTGTCCCTATTTCTGGAATAAATTCAATAATAGATTTTCAGTCAACAGGGCAACCTCCTCATTCCCCAGCTCTGGACAAATGTCTCCTTTAGCCACCCTTGCTTTAGTTCCCAAGAATACACAAAAATGTATGACTGCATCACTCAAGAACGTCATCATTAGCCAAGCATTTGAACTGCTATCCTTCCTCTGTCTCTCTGCCGCTGAACTCCATCACTGAGTCTCACCACTGTTAATTTCCTCTGGGAATCTTTCTGATGGGAATCTGCACTGTGAACTGACCGAGGACTGAAAAGAAAACAGCTAACTGAAGTTTATTGTATTATGATAAGAAAATAACATACAACTCCCTGATGAAATTTTATTTCAAAATGAAAATAATAATTACAGGTTGGTTTACTTTAAATATTCCATAGCTGTTTTCCTAAGAAACTGCCTGACTGTAACCTATTCGTTTCCTTAATAGCCAGGACCTTGTCAAAATCTAGGATACATCAAAGATTCTTTCTAAAGAAGGAAGTTTTCATTACAGCATTTTTCCCTCATCTCACTGAGCTTCTCTGCAGTTCTCAGTGCTGTTCTGAGTGCACATCTATAAGAACAGAAAGTTCAGACCTCCACATACAGCCAATCTGTAACGACTGTCAAATGTAGTTTAACTGATTTAATGTCCAGTAAATTTCTATTGTGAAGTAAAAAAAACACCCACACAAGTAATAAATGATCAGTCACCAAAAACAATCCAAAAAATCACATCAATTATAAATTGTTCAAAATGAAATAGTATCTCCGCAAAATCTTCACTCTCTCTAGCTCAGAATTAGATAAATAAGGAAGAAGAAAAATTAGGCCTTTAAATGAACGGTTATGGTCAAACTGGCACTATGCTTCCGATGCCCATGATTAGTTACTACAAAATAATACTAAAACAAACCCAGGTGTTTATATTACTTGTTACATTCAGTTGAAGATAAAGTCAAGAATAGACCATTAAAATTATGAAACTTTATTTTAAAGTCATATGTTATTAACACCTTTCTAGGATTCTTAAATGCTATGGATTGAATGTTGTCTAAAGTTATTTTCAAGTAAATACAATGAATTTGTACCTATAAAAAAAAAAGGAAAAGACATACACACAACATATGTTAAATATCTGACACTTGAGACACTTCTTTTTCCTCCTTCCTGCCTCTGTCTTTACATATGTCTATACTGACATTTGGACGGATGGACAGACAAAAGATAGAGCACATGACATCTGGAGAAAGAGTCAAGCTTTGGCAGGCTTGTGTCATGGGAGGGAAGGTACTTGTCAGAGGGTAATTTGCAAAGCTGAGTTAAATTAAGCAGCCATGTAAAGTGACCATGAGTTAGATTATAACTTCTGATTACTACTGCTGGGTCAGGATTATCTCACAGGTTTATTCAGTGAAACTCAGAAACACTGATCATCTGACAAACACGAAAGAGTCCCATTTTCACTTACAAGGAACAATTACAAAGCTGTGTTGAGGCTTACTACTCACCCCCGCTGCCCCACCCTCCAAATACGTTCTGCAATTTCCTTGTGCAAACTCAATTTCCCAAGTTCTTCCAGCGTGGCTTAGCCCCTGTGGCCCACGGGGTTCACTCTGTGTCTAAGTTCTAGGGTAACAGGACATGTTTATCACGTTACAAATGAGTGAGTGACGTGTTTTCTGAAGGTGTAACACAAAGCGTACTGAGAAAACTGGAGCATCTAAGAAAAATGTTTACTCACTCTTCTGAAAGATTTCTCAATGACCTTTCTCTTTCCAGTATTTAAAAGAAAAATGTGTTGCCCCAGGAGTAGTTGACAGCATCACTAACTAAAAAAGAAAAAGAAAGCTTAAAGTTGACGCTGTCAAGAACAGATGGGAAAGACATAAACTGAGTCCTTGCTAACCTGACTGAGCTACTATAGTAAATCAGGCTCATTCACCCCATGTTTACAACTTCCAGATATGTGAACCAAAGAGTTTGTCTCCTTGTTTAGGACTGTTACAGATGACTGTCTTTTACTTAGAACAAACCCATGTAAAATAAAATACTCATTTTTTTATATTTTAAATTTATTGGCACAATTTAGGTGAATGTGATGGTCACCGTCAGAGAATCTGTACCTGTACATGATGTATTGTGATCCCTTATTTTCCCATCCCCTGACCCCCTTCACCCCCTCCTCCCCTCATTTACCAAAGCCCTATTTCCATTTTCTGCTTTTCTCATTTTTTTCTTTCCTTCCTTCCTTTCCCCTTCCCACCTCTCCAGTTCCCTCTTCCTTTTAAATATTTTTTGGTACCAGGGATTGAACTCAGGACCTTGTGTTTGCCAGGCAGGCACAGGCACCACTGAGCTAAACCGCAGGCTATGGCAACACAGTATTTACATGTGTGTTCGACTTATTTCACTGAAGAGTATAGCTTCAAGGTGCATCCAGTTAGCCATAAATGTCTCAGGTTTATCCCTCCTTAGGGCTATCTCACTCCAGAGCGAAAACCAACAAAGGGCGGGCTGTGGGGGAAAAGGAGCCCTCTTCCACGTCGATGGGAATGCAGACCGGTGCAGCCACTGTGGAAATCAGCGTGCACATTCTTTGAAAAACTAGGATTAGAGGTCTCATTTCGTCCAGCTATTCGCCTTTGTATCTTCCCAAAAGAATGAAAATTAAGAGCAAACTCCATTCACCATGTTCCATGTTTTCCTAAGAAATGCCAGATTCTTAGGGATACATGTACATTCATGTTTATAGCAGCACAGTTTGTACTAGCTAAATCCTAGAAACAGCCTAAATACCATCAACTGATGAATGAGGGAAAAAAGATGTGGTTTTAGATACAATAACATATCCCATCTTAATATTAAAATTTATTTAGTTTCAACTTTTACCAAAAAAAAAAACCCCTTTCAACTCAAAAACTAGTTAGCTTTTCAACAAAAAAAAATTTGAGAAAGTTTTCATTCAAAATTTTATAGAATTCCTAAATCTATTTAGAATAAAATATTAATTTAAAAAACCCTGAAGCTGTCATATTGATTATGATTCATTCAAATTATATCTGCAGTCTCTTCTCTATATCTGTGGAATTTTACTTTTCCAACCAAATGGACAGCCATAGATAGCTCCAGATACTCCTAAAGATACGGGGAAGACAAAAGGATATAAGAAAACCGAAAAAGAAATCCAGTTTACTAATAATATGTCGAAAATGTGTCTGGAATACAGAAGACCTATTTCATCCACACTAGAAAACTTGGCTGCAGTTATTGCTCTGGACTTGAGGTCTATGCTAAGCATGTGAAAGGCAGGATTAATTCAAGAATGAAGAAAACGCATACATTCTTTCATGACAATTTTTTATGTACAAGTCAATTATTTTACTGACATGATCAATATTTCTTCCATTCTTTAAGACATCTGATCTCATCATATATTTCTGATAGTCACCTCTTTATAGGGGAAGAACAAAACATTTTGATTAATAACCTGGGCTCTGGAACCTAAGTATAAATCATTATTTCTCCACCTGCTGACAAACAACCTTGGGCAAGTTACATCATCCAACTTTGGCTGTCTCCTTAATCATAAAATTAGAAATATAACAGTATCTACACCATGGGGATACTGTAAAAATATAATACATGTATAGCATTTAGAAAAGCACCCGCAGTCCACACTGATAAAGATGGTGGTAGTAAATAAAGATGTATCTGAAGTATAAATTTCTAAACTTTGGAGTAAAAAAATAGATTTAATACAATGCTATCTTGTGATAATTATCCAACTTAGTCTCTCCCTTCAGAAGTTTCCAAGCTTTTTGGTTTTTTGTGCTAATAACTAATATTAGCTTCGATATTTTAAGCTCTGTTATATACCAGCTCTCCACTTGACATTTCCAGTCTATTTCCTGTTCAATCTCTAAACTATCCTTGTTATTAACCCCAATGAAATTTAAAATAAAAGAGATTAAAGTATCCAGAGTCACAAAGCTTGTAACTTAAATAAAATGACTATTACACTTTCATCCCTGTGACCAAATACCTAAGAAAAACAACTACTATATGGGAAAAGGTATATTTTGGCTAGCAGTTTAAGATATTTCCATTGTGGTTGGCCAGAGCCACCGATTTATGCTATAGGAAGGTAAAACATCCTGGAGGGGCATGTTCCAGGAGAACCTGTTTCCTTATGGCATCCAGGAAGCAGAAGGGGAAAGGACACGATCCAGAGAGAAAGAGGTCCAGGAGCAGGTACCGTCTCCAAGGCCCCTGGCACCTACTACCGTCAGCTGGGCAGCACCTTCTGTTCCACCACTTCTTGATAATGCCATCAAAATAACCCTATCAACGGATTCAGCCACTAAACAAAGTGAGGACCCTCACAGTCCAGTCAATCCTGTCCCACAGGCCCATCAGCTGGGAAGCAAGCCATTAGCATACGAGCTGCGGGCACTTCAAATCCAAACTGACACAAACAGCTCTGAGATCGTTCTATACAATTATACTTTCCCACAGTAACCACATTTCCCACCTCCTCTTCAGCAATGTACTTCAATGATCTTCCAATCTGTATGTGAACTGCGATTTCTACGCGGTTCATTTCAGATCCTGAGACCCAGCCACATGGCTTCTGAATGGCTCTCTTGGGATACTCCTGAGCAGAAGCAAGTCACCATGGGAGAATCTGAAACAGACAGAATCCTCCTGCTGAAGAGGCCATGTGTACATACACACCAGCTTCTCCCCTCTTTCTTTAATTCCCACCAAGACTCCAGACAGGGGAGTGAAGCCAACATGGACACTCTAGTCCAGTCTACCCACCAGCTGAGCACCACTGAGACTCAGCTAACTACAAACACTGCAGAATGACCTCCTTGAACTCGACATTACTTTCAGATTGCCAGTGTAAATCCAGTGTATGTCAGGGTCCACACAAGCAAACGAGGCACTCAGTGATGAGTTCCAGCAAGGAGAACAGCCTTGGAGGACTGAACTACAGAGCTGTCTTCGAACAGCTCTTTTATTATGGAGCCAATACAAGGTAGCAATGCATAGGGGTAAAAACAGAAGAGGTGGCCCAGGGCATTTGCCGGGATTTGCCGGGACATGCCTTGCAGTTCTTCCTGCTTCCTATCCCAGTGTTTGTTTACCAATCTCGTTTGAAAGATTCAGTAACACAAAACTTAACAAGATGCAAGGGAACATCCTGTGAACTGGTGATAAGGAAACTCAGGAGTTCTGCATCAGGAGCTCTGCAGAAGTTCTGCTTAACTGGTAGTCCCAGGAAACTGCTGAACGGCTACCTTTTCCCATCAGATCATAGAACCCTTGAGACGTGATAAAAGGGCCAGTGCTTTAAGTCCTAGGTTTTAGGATGGCTTATAATGCAGCACTGAAACAAACATGGATTGATTTCAGTGTAAACTGGTTCCACTGTGCTGTCAATCAAAACATTAGCTTGCTTTTAGGATAACACTCAAGGCATCACTTGCATATAAATTCTGATTCCTTCTAACTAAAACTAAATCTGCACTGTTTAAAATGTAATATTCTGCTAGGTAACTAGTTCATTCCAAATCTTCTGAACTTCTAAATTACTCTACCAAAATATCACAAGTTCAGCTCTGAAATAACTGAAACTTAACAATAGCTGTCAGGATCCAAATGCAAGTAATGCTGTATTTGCCTAACAAAGTAATTATCATTTTAGTGACATTTATCTTGCTTTCTGTAATACTTTTGCCAACTAAGTTTACTGCATTGGCCCTGTTAGATTGCTAAAGGAAGAATGGATGTTTAAAATAGATTCTGAATGGTTGATTTTTGCTAGGAAGTTTTATTGGAAATATTATGAGATGTAAAAAGAGAAGACTGACAAAATTTGAAGTCTTGGCCTAATGATAATTCACTCTCTGTTATAACTGTTAAAGGTCCATTCCTGGGCTAGGGATTTAGCTCAGTGGTTCCAGCGCTTGCTATGCAAGTGGTCCCATGCCTTGAATAGTGACTTAGGCCCAGCAGCAATCAGTACCACACACCACAATGCAAGGCATGGTGGTTCACACCTGTAATCCCAGCACTTAGGAAGCAGAGGCAGGAGGATTGCCGAGTTCAAGGCTGAGCTCAGGGCCAGCCTGAACTGCAATGCAAGTCAAAAAAAAAAAAAAAAAAAAAAAACGTCCATTCCTTCTCTATATCTTACTTGGTAAAAATAAATGAGAGAGATTATCACTGAACTGTCCTTCATTTCAGGAGAGTTGAGAGAATACTTACTTCTCATTTACAAGGGCTGATCAAAAACAAGAGTATTTCAACTAAAAATTAGTATGATAAAGTGCCATGCATTCCCCCTGAAAATCCTTCCCTCACACTGAACACACTCATCCCATCATTCTGGCCATTTTCTGAAGCACTGTTGCGAGTTTTCTTTCCTGTCCTTAGGAGGTATGATGATAAATATGGCCCTAGAAATTGAACCCAGATGTCATGCTTGCTCAGCAGGTGCTGGGCCACTGAGCTACATCCCAGCCCAAGGCTTGTTAAAATACTGCAGTGTGTCCTCATCCATCCATTAACCAAATGAGCCACCACGAGAATACTAGCTCTTTCCCAAAGCAGTTTTGAATCAAGTGAGGCAGCCATGGCAGTGCAACTAAAGACACAAAATACAACTTCCAGAACTACTCAGAAACTGGCAAGAATGATGGGATAATTGGATTTGAAGTGAGGGAAAGTATTATGTGAGAGACTCATGGCAAAACCATTTTTTATTGTAATATTTTGTTTTTAAAGTAAACATTCATCATATTGTTTGGCCATAGCCTATATGATAAAAAGCAGTATAATAAGTGAGGTCAAAACACTTTTCAAATCAGTTTACTATCAGTTTAAGAAAAAAAAAAACTGTCAATATAGAGATATGTTTAAACCAGAAATAATTTTAAAGTAAATAATTTGGGTCTTATACTCTTAAGTGAAATAAATTGGACTCACATGTTTAAATGCCACATTATTTCTCTGGCATGAGACAATGAAATATGGACCACAATGTACAACAGATATTGGGAAATAGTAAGAATATGTTAAAATGGGAAGGGAAATAAAGTAGGGGGGAGTGAGAAAGGAAAGAAGGAATAAGAAAAATGAGAAAGGAAAGATCAAATGGAAAGAACACTCTTATAAATAAGGGAAGAGGGTAGAATGGAGCAGAGGGGAATAGGAAAAAAAGGAAGAATCAAGACATATCATGTACGGGTGTAAATTCCTTATGATGAATATGATCAGTATGTATAGCTAAAATGTACGGAAACAGGAGGTTTGGGTGTAGCTCAGTGCACTGCACCTCCCTGACAAGCCCAAGGCTCTGAGTTCAATCCCCAGTACTAGGGGGGAAATGTAACCATAAAAATTAAAAATGCCTACACACAAAAAAATAACTTGGATCTCATTTTAATCTATCACCGAGAAGGAGGCACAGTTACTAAATTCTGAAAAATATTACTATATATATAGATTTATATGGAGCATATGAATTTAAATAGCTTGTTGTTAAAAGCTGTTGTTTAAAAGTAAAACAAAGAAAAGATCATTGCTCCTACCGAGACTAAACTTGAGACACCAAGAGCTCAAGCAGGCCTCTCGAAGATCCTAGGGAATGATGGGAGTTGTGGCGCTTTAAATTAAACATTCAGTTACCATGGCTAGACTAGCACTCCCCTACTAATCATAAATTCAGTCTGTAACTACTTAGTGAAGGAGCTGGAGACTGAAATTGCTTCCTAAGGACACAATGAATTCAGCCTTTGAAAACCAGAGTGAACCCTTGATTTACGATCTCCATTGGCTGCCAAGAGCTGGTTATAACTCAAGTTAGTCACAAGTCAATACAGCTGAGATCTGGATGTTTACCTAGGTGCATGTTATACAAGTTTCACCTAACTCTGCTGATCTATTATTAATCTAATTAACTTGAGCTATTCGTACAGCAAGGCAGTCGTAACTTGAGGGGCCACTGTACACGCGAAATTTGTGATATTTTGAATAATGAGGTGGGAAGGGAAGTCTCAGTTAAACAGAATCAGTCCTAAACCAAATGCAAGTTAACAAGAAGTTTCTTAATGGAGTTTAAACCCCAAAAATCCTCACAAATGCACAACAGATGAGACAAAGCAACTATACATCTAAGCTGGGAAGTAGGAGGAACAGGCAGTAACTGAACGAGCAAGCAGTGGAGAGCTGAAGCCTTACCACTCAGGAGAGAGCCGGACAGAACGAGTTCAGCTTCTTCATCGTCCAGAGCAAAGCAAGACCTGGGAAGAGCAGATAAGGACTCGGGCGACGCCAACCCAGACGCTCTCAAGCCTTACAACATCAGGACTAACTGAAAGGAGCGTTTAGAATGCACAGTATCGTATTTTAATCTAAAATAGGAGGTGCTCTGTGTCATTATGGAGCAGGAGCAGGCAAATCCAGGATCTGTAGGCCATGCCATTACACAGGGCGGGATGGAATTACCGAACACGAACCGAAGCGGCTGTCCACAGGCAGAATGTATCGTATTTACTTCAGTTCTCTTTAATTCCTTCAACTCAATCAGGCCCACTCAGATTATTTTGGGATATTCTCCTTTATTTAAAGTTAGTGGACTGTCGAGTCTAATCCTTTTATGCCAGATACAAAATGCATACACTGCAACATGCAAATCACTCTTGACTGAATAATGGCACTGAAATTCAGTCCCGGTTACACAGTAAAGCAACCTCCATGATATCAGAAGGACGCTCCTACAAAACGGCCAGAATACACTCTCGAGGCCTCGATATGGTCCATCCACACACACAGAATATCCAATCAGATTCAGAACTTCATTGGTTTAAAAATGACCCCCCAAACCATAATAAATATTTAAGGAAAATATAAAACCGGAAAGTAGGAGTCAAAGTAAAGTAAAACTCCAAAAAACAGGACAAGTTCAGAGTGGTGTACATTTTTGTTCACATGAGAAAATAAATTTTATAAAATAAGAACAGAAGGCTGTTTTAAACGAAGAACACACACACAGAGGTGGTTCCTTCTAAAAATGAAAATGTGACTCGCCGAGTAAACCTTACCGGCTGCTCGCCTCTCCCTTCGGTGTAGCATCCCAGGTTCTTCTGGTTCTGAGCAAAGAATTGAACGAAACAGACAAAAAGCAGCGGCAAAGTATACTTGAAAGAGTAAAAGTGAAGAGTGAGGAGAAACTGGCTCTACCGAGCTAGCTTGAGCTAAGGGAAAAGCAAAACGAAAGATAGACTAGCAAGCGTCGCGTGGCGTCAGCTTCTCGTGTGGCCTGCCCAAATCTCGCAGGAACCCAGGAGAACGTCTACATCCGGGTCCTGGGAGGCAGCGCGGGCCCAGGTCAGGTGGAAAGTATCTGAAAACCTGCTCAGAAGTCCACGTGCTGGACTTTAGGGTCGGTTCTGCGCATGTGTGCTGGTGTCTTGTGATTAACAAGTTGCACCTGCCTGGCCAACCTGCTGTGCCATGCCCTAATCTCGTCCCAGTGGAACCTGGTGTTTTCAAATATAATAAAAGGAGTTTTTCAGTTCTGTCAGAGAACTCTAAGCCCAAACGTGGAAGGCAAAAAGGCTCAGAGAAACACAATTATATAAGAAAACAAACATGATCAAAGAATGCAATATAGTGCATTTGACAAAAAATTTGTAGGTCATTAATATTATATTAACTATTATTAGAGAGTTGAGATAGGAAATTACTTTTTAAAATTATAATATTTTCAATGTTACTTGATATTTTAAATTATGTACAAATATGTCTGAATTTTTTTAAATGAAATTTGAAGTTATACTTATATTCTTACTTACTTCGGAAGCTGAAGCAGGATTACCAAGTGCAAGGCCATCATGGCAACTTAGTGAGACTCTGTCTCAAAATAAAAATTTAAAGAGACTTGATATTTCAGTGCCAAAGCACTTGCCTAGCATGCATGAGACCCAGAGCTACATACCTAGGCCAACAAAATAATAATAATAATAATTTTTAAGTCGGGAAAAGTTAAATTTCACAGGTTTCTCATATTATTGCAAATGAACTTAATGTTCTGTCTCTAAAATGAGAGGCTGACCCAAATTATTTTCTATCTTCTCTCTCAATTCAATTTATTATTTATTCTAAGAATACATGGATCTGTAAGTATATAGACATATCGCATTCCATCATAAAGACTTATGAATCTACAGGATCTTCTACACTGAGAATTAGCGCCACTGAATTCACTATCTGGGCTGCTTCTGAGGTCACCTGTGCTGAGTTAATAGACTGTTTTCAAGATCTGCCTCAGTATCATCCTCAGATTAGACCTGCTGCTATCCAGCCAGTGTTCATCTCTACACACAAGCCTGTAAGAAGCAGTGTATGCTAAAAGGCTAGTGAATGCCCAGCGAATTTCATGTTAGAATGATCTTTTAAGCAAGAGATTGCTTCTGAGGATACTAATCGATATCCAGTAGTTCCCATTCCTAACTTTGCCCATATTCCCTCCAAATGATTGATAATATATTTTTCTTTTCCTGAAATTGTTATAGAACTATATATGAAAGATGGAATTTTGTGCTAAATCCTGTAGAACAGGCACCCCAACTGGTTTATGACAAGGTGAATTACAGAATCAAAGAAATACAATTTGCTTTTCACATTAAAGGACAAATTTTCAAAATGTCTCCTCAAGTCACAAGGCTGCTTATCGACTTTATTGAATAAAATCCAGATATATTGGTTCAGACATTTTAATTGGCAACTCAACTGTGTAGAATATGCCCTACCGGGAGGATTATCTAATGCTATATTTCATTCTAACAGATACTCACTTAAAAAGGTAGAACTAATTTGCCATAGTCATACATAAAATCTTTTCTAGTATTTGACATTCAACATCTTTATATAAAATATCTCAGAAACCAAGAACAATTGTATCTGAATCTTTCCGTTGAGACAGTTAAGCAGTATCATGCACATCATTATTTGAATTTTGTCCTCATATTTTAAAGGAACAGCTAACTTGATTGACCTACTTAATATGGTACATTTCCCCTTAAAATAGGAAAGAATTTTTTTAATAGTGGAACTACAATGCGTATATTTGTAGTCCAGGTACTCTGAAAAATGCAAAGTACTGTATCTTATGTTTTAAACTTTCAGTCATGAAAATTGAAACACCTAGGAAAAAAAACTGTTAAAGCTAACAATGAAGTTACCTTTGACCATGTCCTTGGTATATTCTGTTTAATGAGCTTCTATGGAGTCAAAACTGAACTTCTGTGCCATATCAGGAAGAATTCCTAGCACATATTCTTCTTTAAAACTAAATTATTATTCTGCATCATGTTTAGGACAGTAAGATGAACATATGAAGCAAAAGCAGCCATCAGTTCTGAATTTCTGGACTGTACATAATTAGGTATCTAAATCTAAGGACAGCGTTGGTTGTAAAGCACTTGCAAGAAATTAGCACATTAAACAAAATTTAAAATAGGCGGAAGTTGTGTTTATGGTGAGGAAAAGTCGCATCACGGTGTGGCAGAGTTGCAAGACTGTTTCCTTCTGTCGGTCTTCCTCCTAGGATGACTTCATCCCAGGTTTTATCAGTGGCTCTCAACAGAGAGACTTATAAATCCTTTGTGGTGTTGGGGATCATGGAGCAGCGAGAACGCATGGTCTGTACTCGGCAGTGCACCAGAGGGCCCCTGGGCTTCCTGTGATTCCAAATCCCTCAATAACCAATTCCTTGGCCAGTAGAGTACAGAGATGGGAAGGGCTAAGGATGAGTTTGAGCTGAACCCGAAGTACATGGTCAAACATCGCCCCTCAGCCTGCTGTAACTTCCACTTTGCTCCATAATTCAGGAAAAGATTTTCTTCACGGTCAGACTTGGTGTGCCAGTCCCCTTCCTAACAGGATCTATCATCACCTTTGATTCAGTTTCACCTAAAACAGAGCTTCTGTTCCAAACCACACCACACTATCATCTTAGCACGCACAATTATAATTCTATGTCACAATAACAGTATAAAAAAACTTAGTATATTCTAGTTGAGTTAGAATTCCTAGAGCAAACAAGTATGTTTTGAAAACCCAATTCTTCAGTTTAAGAGTATAATGTTACAGTATCTCAGACTGCAAGTGTACAGTAAATTTATTTTTCTAATCAAATATTAATAGCATCAGTTTAACAGTATGTGTCTACTTGGAAGCAAAAGGTAAATTACTCTTCCTGCATTTTCAAGGCACTTTATATTATGTCCCTATAATCTTCAATTGTACTTTGAAAAGTAATTGCAAATAGGTCCATTTCTTCTGGGCTTCATTGTTGGTGGTGGTGTTGGTGATGGTGGTGTACGGTGCTGGGGATCAAACTCAAGGCCTTCAAGGCCTGAGAACTGAGCCATGTTCCCAGGCCCACAGTTGCAAATATTAACTCCATTTTTATATTGAGGTATGGTCAAATTTCTTACATAATAATTTTTTAATTAAGGCAGAGGAATAATTTCCAGAAAAATAAATTAAAATATCCCTAACTAATCAATGATAACTTAGGGTACAAATGGGACCCATAATTTGTTATCACATATCTGTACAAAAGGTGGATTCCAAAGCCTTTTTCAGCTTAAAGATCACTACATGCTCTCTTCCGTAGAATTTACATGTATTGTTATTACTCAAATAAGACGTGGGTCATTTTCAACTACTTCTTTCCAAATGACCATTTCACAGTAAGAAACTCTGCCTATTGCATCAGACCATCAAACTCCACCTAACATCTACGTTTTGTTTGCTTCTAAGTGATTCCAAGTCATGTTTGTGTGACATAACTCTCTGAAAAAACCACCTGAAAATATTGCAGATGCAACTTCAGGTAACCTATGCTAATTTTATTTTTATAGCACATTTTGTATATAGAGTTAATTTTCATTATTTCCAGGACATATGTTCTGTAAAGCCACCGCAAATGCTGAATTAGCAAGTACTGAAGCCTTGCTCCTAAGAGATACACTGTATATACAAAGGGTGAGACTCCTGTGAGTCCTAGCTGCAACACTTTCCTCAACCATTTAAATAATGACCTTCTTTTATGTGTGTTTGTTTTTAAAACTGTATAGTTCTCTTTGGTTTATTATATATTTTTATTATACATGTAGTTGTCACACAGAACTCGTGATCAGCAACCTATGCCCAAATGAAGCCTATATAAGGCAGATAGTTTTTCCATTACACACAACACAACCTTACGTGCTGACACACCACATAGAACTTCAGCAGCACACAGAGGGCCATTCTCTGGGATGAGATAATCGAGAAAAAGTGGACCAAAATGCAGAAAACATATATGCACAAATATATATGCACATAAATGCACTAAATATACCTCAGAAGGACACTCTTTTACAGTGTGAGAGCTGAAACACAGAGTATTGCTCTGGTGGGAACATACACATTTGAACAGCTTAATTTATTTTTATTTTATTTTTATTTATTTTTATTTATTTTTATTTTTTTATTTATAGAAAATAATCACAGTTTATTTTCAAGTTGCAAATTATGTATTAATTAGGTAAAATCTTCAGATTCTCTAAAGAGACAGCTTCTTAGTGTGAAGACAAAATATGATTTGTATGATCTTACACTTAGAGCTCAGCAGCTAAGCTGGAATTGAAAGATTCTTTGTGAGCAGCTTCTGCATTGCTATCTCTCCTACGTGCAGGTGGAAAACAGTATCAACCGATTCCTGGAATTAGAAATATAAGCTCAGTACCAACTTTGAAGTATTTCAATCCCCCTTACATTAAAGAGCTGATTTTCTTTCTTCCTTGCAGAGTAGGAGGAGCCATTAACCATTAGAACTTTTACATCAGGTCTCAGAATCTATTTTAATGCCTAAAATAACTCTTTTCCAACACCTTGATCTAATTAAGTGTATAGAAAAAAAAAAACCTGAGAAAATATTTGGAATTTTAACTTTTTAGTAAAAGATAAATATGATTTGCAAGCATTCCACCTTTCCTACCTGTATAACTATTTATTTGTAAAAGACTAAACTGGTTATATTCTAGCTATGATTATAATCTTGATTGTACTCTGAAGTATTGGTGTTAAGTGGTGTCAAGAAAGAACCTTTTGGCCAAAAAGGTGTTAACACAATTTCTCGAATTTTCTTCACAGTTCCTGAGTGTTTAATAACATTCTTTTATCCTTTTGTTCTTCCATCTGATACATGAACTTTTTGCCTGGTCTGATTTGATTTACCACTTAGTGAAACTAAATTTCCGTCATGGAGAAGCAGTACTGTATCAAAGTTCAAACTGCTGTTACATTATCTCTGATACTACGTCTGAACTTTGGCCTCATCATCGACAGCACTAACCACAACCATGGGGATGATCACTCGGGGGCGAAGGCTGAATTAGCACTGCAAATGACAGAGTCAAAAACAGTATTAATGGTGACTTTCATTCTACATTTTACCCTCCATGGCTAGGTCTTTTCAAAATGTTAGTTAACTGTTTATTAAACTTGGATTCTCTGTTTTTATGTGATTCACTTTTTGAGTAAACTAATTGTCCTCTCTGTTGCTGATAATTCAGTCTTGAGAATTCACACGTGAATTATTATTATTTTCTTTCTTTCTTTTTTTTTTTAGGTTTTTTGAGACAGGGTTTTGCTTTGTAGTTCAGGCTGGCCCTGAGCTCAGCCTCAAACTCACATCACAGCAATCCTCCTGCCTCTGCCTCCCGAGTGCTGGGATTACAGGCGTGAGCCACCACGCCCGGCACTGTGGTATGTGGTACTGGTTGCTGCTGTGGTGAGTCTCCACACCCAGTATTATATGTGGTTACCGGGGATCGATCCCGGGTCCTTGCACTTGCAAGATAGGTGCTGGAACCACTAAGCTAAACCCCCATCTCACATGTGAATTATTTTAATACTGTAAGAAAGTCGTGTGAACTTGAAATAAGAATGAGCACTGATCTATATTATCTACACCATGAAACACCACAAAATTGTAACTATAGTATAAGGATAGAAAATCTTAGATCATCTCATTCCTCTTTCAGCCTCACACACATCTGTCCTTTCCCCACCACAGACATGTTAGCATTCGACGACAAAATACCTGAGAAAAGCAACTTGTAAGGATTAACTCTTTATTCTGGCTCATGATTCCAGAGATTTCAGCTCAAGCTCCTATTAGGTTAGGACTCTAAGGCAGTTCATCACAGTGGAGACTACACATCAGAAGAAAGATACTTCCTTCCTAACTTCCAGGATGCAAGAGAAAAGGAAAAGACAAGCCAGAGTCCAAATATCCCCTTTAAGGACACACTCCCATGATTTGGCTTGCTTCGGTTAGGCCCCACCTCCCAGTGGCACCTCAGGAGAGAGACCAAAAACACGTGAACCCTCGGGTGATGCTCAAGCACACCCAAAGAATCAATCTCACTCCTGTTATTCAGTCTTTCTATGTACCAGGAATTCATTTTGGTTTTATGAAAACAAAAGCTATATCTGTGTTTATTCATTAGTATAGACCAGAATGACTTTCTTTGTTCAATGAATCATTGAATAGGCTGAATATGTAAAAATTATATTTGGTTTTTGTACATAAAGTATAAACTGATATAGTCATTTAAATTTATATTTCTTTTGACAACTTAACTTCTTATCCTCAGTAAAATAAGGGTGAAAATAGGAGTTTTTATGCATCTTTTTTTATCATTTTATTAGTGTCATAGGTGGTGTGCACAGGTATGTGTGGGGTACTGGGGATTGATCCCAGGGCCTTCCTACTGAAATGTGTCCCCAGCCCTTTTTCTCTTTTGAGACAGAATCTTGTTAAGTCACTGACTTGCCCAGGCTGGGTTCATGTTTACAATCCTCTTGTCTTAGCCTCCCAAGTTCTGAAATTATAAGATTTTTCTAACGCTAATGGCCTATAAGTGTCACTTCTGTGTACTTTTTTCTTTTTGGTTGAAAAGTATAAATGCAAACAACTGATCTCAATCTGTCCCTTGAGCATTGATTTGACATGCGTGTGTTACGTGTCCAAGTTACCCTATGCCTGATGCTCAAGAGGCTCAAAACTGAATAAGGTGCAATTGTATTAACAACAAAAAATCATCCCCATGATCTTGCCCATGATTCCCTCATGTCTTTCATATACATCATAGAAATAAAGTGCAAAGAAGAAATATGGCTTCTGAGTAAGCCAAATGCTCAAGTGCTGTAAGTACAAGACTGTGCCTAAGGCAACCACAAAAACAAAGAGGAAAAACAGATAAAGGTGATATGAAGAACAAGTAAAAATGAACCAAAATAAAGAAAGCCAGAACCTTGTAACTAGGACTGGACCAGATGCTTAATTATCAACATCATCTTTAAAATCACATTTTACAAGCAGCCAATCATTTCTTTTAAAAAAATTTATTTTTTGAGACAAGGTCTTGCTTTGTAGTTCAGGCTGTTCTTGAACCCACTATGTAGCCCAGGTTAGCCTTGAAGTCACAGCAATCCTCCTGCCTCTCCCTCTGAGATTACAGGCATGAGCCACTATAACCTTATTTACCGAAATGATCAATAGTTGACCACAGTACTGGGTTCAAGAGTACCACTCTTACACCGCTTTTAAGATATTATTGCTGTTATTAATTTGCTCATTTATATTATTAAGATTAAATACATTGCAAAGTTTTCATCTGCAAATGTAAAAATGAAGGATATACAACACTCTTACAATAATATTAGAAAAATTAAATACAATGCTGCATTTGAAAGTACAACATAAACATAGTAGACGTCACACAATTAGAGAAAACTAAAAGACAGAAGAAATCTTTTCAAGTGAAAGAAGCAAAGAAGCATCATATATACTGCCTATCAAAAGAGACTCAGGTTACAATCATGGGAAAAAATGAGAATTAAGTTGTGTCTTATACTGGTACAAATCCCCATTATGGAGTGCAATCATGATGTGTATATGTAATGTACCAATAAAGATTACAAAATTTTTAAAAAAGAGACTCAGGTTATTCAAAGCCCAAAGTTTTTGCTTTTCTACAAACTCTATCAATTCTTCCTAATCGCAGAATGTATATCAGAGAGAATACAGCGTAGATATTAGAACATAAATCCACAGTTATGAGAAACCATTATTAGGATAACAGGGTGCAGGTACATCTCAGGAACCTTAATGGGGAGAGGGAATCGTACATACCATCTTTGCTCAGATATTCTCAAGAGTCTTCAGAACAAAAAAGACACTAGTCTAGCCTACTCCTAGCAACTTTCTGAAGCTCCATACCTAGGTCACCATTGGTGGGACAATCACCCTGCTATCAGGTGAAATGTTGAGAGTCCAGAAATTGAAAAGATTAAGCAAAAGCTGAGATTTTGTGTCCATATGTTAAAAAATGATTTAAAAAATAAGGGTCATGTGGTATCAAGCAGAGAATCAAAAGTGGATGACATAGGATCACAAAGCAAAAGCAGGACCAGAGAAGAGAAAATCCTGCACCCCACTGGCAGAAATGGGAGAGGTATTTGTCTATCATATGATGGGATTCTATCTGTATGTATGAGGATATGTGTGTGTGCACATTCCTATTTATACTCATGTCAATCCACTAATTAACAGGTTAATTTACAAGAAAATAAATAACAGTTCATTTCATTGAACAAGCTTAGCTATTCAACTAACTTTAAAGTTGTCTTCAAAATTACTTCTCAAGGGAGAACTAGAGAAGAGACCTGGGGAAAAGGAGAGAAGGGAAAGGGAAAAAAAAATTAGAAAAATAAGAAAACATGGAAACGGTTGTAAATGGGGAGGTGTGGGAGGGTTAACAGATATATTCTGATATGGTTTATACCATATATTAAAGTAGAATAATGAGACAAAATACATTCTCAACAACTGTCAGTGTGCGTGTTCATCTGTCAGGACTTGCTACTGTTTTTAATGTTTAATATATCAATAAAATATTTTAAAAATAAAATTTCTAATTAAACAGCTTCTATTTTTTCTCATCCTACATTCATGACTGACATTAAAAAATGGTTTGTAGACATGAACCCTTCAGTTGTCATGTTGGTGGTGAGAAGTATATGGATAGGAGGGGAAAGGACGAAGAGAAAGAAGGAGCCCAAAGAAAATAGCCACTTATCAACCATTTCAGAAGTGCAGTTATGTGCTGCATTATGATGCTTCACAAGATGGGCTACATAAACACGGGTGGTTGCAAACTAAAAGGACCTTTTCTCTGTGTCCTAACCAGGCTAGGAGAGAGAAATAAGAATGAAGATCTCCTTATAAGAACCTAGTTCTCTGTCATGAGAGTCCTAAAAATTTATCTCCCAGAGCCACTATCTCCAAAAACCACTACATTGGGGGGCAGGCCTTCAATGGGTGAATTTTAGGGGGTGCAATTGAGTACATGACATTCACAAGACCCCCAAAACATCTAAGTATCGCTTGGTCACACAGGAAGTACCTGTGGTCTCAATCCTTTGGCTCTCTTGTGTGATCACACAGTCGTATGATGTCAACCTTTGTATCAAGGATGGACTGGAAAATTTGCCAGCTTATCACTCTAAAGTGATAAGCATCATGATTCCTCAAGAATATTAGCAAATTACAATATTCCCAAATCCCTATGCAAAGGTAATTCTTAATTCTCAAGAACGAAGTGGAAATTTTGCAAGAATTTAATTAACATTGAATCTTATCCTAAAGAGTACTTTCTTTTAGAACAAAATAAACTAAGAAAAATATGAATGAATATGACTTAAATTGGAAAATCATTCACTGTGTAATAGAAGCACCAAATGCATTTGAAGATGGGAACTAAATGAGCTGGAAATGAAGGAGTAACACCGGAGAGATGTTATTCTTCACGTACCATGTTTCTTGTACCTGACAGACTCTGAGTTAACCACCTCTCCAATATTTCATGAGACAAAAGTGCCAACATAGAAGAAAAATATTAGAAATGGAATTCCGCTTGCCTATGGTATTCATTTCTCCCTCACCATATGAAGCCTAGTTAACAATTATTACAGCAGGAATAAATGTATTCCCTCTAATTAAGTTATAAGCCAAGCTCCATGAAGGTCAATGCTGTATCTCAACAGATCACGCTTTTCATCTTCTAAAGTATGTAACTATTTCAATATTAAACCACTTAAGAATAAACAACGACCAGCCTTATTTAACCAAGGTAACATGAATCATATTTTTGTTTCCGTCCTCCATAGCCACAGTTTTATTGTTACAATGATAGATAAAATGCAACTTATGCCTTCAATTGTTACATTGTTTTCAAATTTCCCGTTGTTATTTAACAATATATTAACCATTTCTTTGTCTCTAATTTAGTCTTTAAAAATTTTTATATTATAAGTAAATCTGCCAAAAGCTAGTTCATACAAATGGCCTCTAGTCTCTCTTAAATTCTGCCCACAGGGTAAACATCCAAGTGAAATATATCTTCTGGGACCAGCCTCAGAGTCTAGAGTTATTTCATACATGATAAGCACACAAGAAGTTTTCTATTAGTAGTGGGAAAAAAATGACAAATATGACAAAGTGAGCCAAAATAATTTAGTGAGCAAATGAGAACCTAATTATGTAGAGTATGTTAAAAACTATGACAACTATTCAAATAATCTGATGAAATCAGGTATGGCAAAATCCCACTTCTGGCATGCCCCCCTGCCATGCCGCTCTGCCTTGGAAGCAGCCACCTGTGGACTGAAACCCCTGCAAACTGAGCCAAGTCAACCTGTCCTCCTCTACCTGGTGAGGGTGGGTATCTTCTCTCAGCAATGGGAACGTGACTAAGGCAACAGAGAAGCTGACGAGATTTGGCCAGCATTCCAATTCTGAACCTATAGCCGGGAAATTCTAAAAAGTCAACCAAGAAAAGAGAGAGAGTAAAAATCTTATAAAAAGTAAATTAGTAAGTGAAGTGCTCTGAGTTTAAATTGGCTGTTCATCGTGAATTCATGTTATTTTCCCATCAATGTAATAAACATTAGGTAATTGTTCACTGTCCTGCAATTCCCCGTGAACCACAGTCACATAATTCCTGGATGTATTTCTACTGGCAAATAAAATAATTTAACCAGATATGTTATTTGCTAATACTATTACTGGGAAAGTATTTGAAAAATATAAATGTAGGTATAAATCTTTATCCATATAACTGTCTAATTAAAGAACTACTGGGACTAACATTCAGCAAATCATTTAGGAGGATGTGAGACATAGGTACTTGGAAAAAAACATTTATATTTTATGTAAATACTTAAAGACATATATGTCTGAGATACTATTTACAATTAGCGAGAATAGTCATGTCATTGTCATGTTCTGATGCTTGCTGTTCTTTCTCATTAAAAAAAAAAATGGAAGCCAGGTGTGGTGGTGGTCATCTGTGTTCCCTACTGAGGATGGAGCAGGAAGATCTCCCTCCAAGTTCAAGGCCAGCTTGGGCTACATAGTAAGACCCTGTCTTAAAAAAAAATGAAAGGGAGAGAGAGAGAGAGACAGAGAGACAGAGACAGAGAGAGAGAGAAAGAAAAAAGTACATCAGCCTGTTTTAGGCCGTATTACTAAATATTCATAAAAGTAAGAATTTCATATCAGATTTTTAATTCATCAACACTGTACAGAGATAGTTCTAAGAAAGACTAGAGCAAATAACAATTAAAAGAGTTAAAACTATTAAATGCCTGGATATTTTTATTCTGAGAGCTGTCAAAAGGCCTCTTATCAAATTTTGGTTATGTTTTCAGTTCAGCATCTCTATCATAACAATCTCCAGAGTAAAGTTTGCAAACTGATTTCTAGCTCTACTTTGAATACTCTCTGTTGACTTTGACACTTTATCTTTTCCGGTTATAGCTGAATAAAAAATGTGACAGATATTGTGAACATTTTTTAGCTAAAGTTAGTTTTGCCTATTAAATCTACCACTATCTCCCATTAACAGACTCTAAATGAGATGATGATGACGATTGTTATTTTTAACTTGGTTTTTTGATGCAGGGCCTTAGTATGTAGTTCAAATTGTCTTTGAACTTACTGTGCAGCCCAGGCTGGCTTTAACTCAAAGATCCTCTTGCCTCAGCCTCCTGTGTGCTGGGATTATCAGCATGTGCCACTATACCTGGTGAAATTATTTTTTTCCTTTTTCCCAATGTCTTTGCATTAGTAACACAATAGAGTGCTGATACTTTGAGGAAGAAAATAAATAGGGAAGTTCATTAAAAATACATAAAGTGTAATCAAAGATGTTTAAAGATGGCACTCTCAGATGACACTCTAGGTATACCAATAACACCTGAAAAATACTTCCCAGTCACTTCTTATACAAATCCTTCTACTCATAGAACACTGTGCCAGTGTCAGTCAGCCATCTGTGAAGACTGACAATAACCCCTGGGTTCCACTGTAGAAACTGAAATGTAGAGTTACTTTAAAAAGAGCAATGGATGAAATTACGATTGGCTTCACGATTAAATTCGCTTTATTTTCAGTTCTCTAACCCATGTAGAGTTTGTTCCATAAAACAGGATAAATATTGCAGTGACCCAAGCAGAAGTTGATTTTATAGCCTGAGAAGAGCTGGAGGAGAAAGCAGAACAAAAAAGAAAAACAGATACTTTCCATTAAGACGAGGACAAGGAGACAGAACAAAAGGAAAGTAACTGATTGGTTAACATTAATTTACTTCAGGTATTTTTTTGTTTTTGTAAAAGGATTATGTCTAAACAAACATCCATATCACGACACTCTATAGACTGTTATCTTTAGAAAATTTATCTGTTGTCTCTATAATCCTGACTTCTTGGAAGGTCAGATAAATGCCTTCATTTCAACTTCTTCAGTATGAGTGACTCCATTTTTATTGTTAGCCTGGTATTGAGATAAGAGATTAGGGCGGGATAAAAACTGGGTGCAGAAGTAGATGTGACCTCGTAACTACAACATCCGGGACACACAGGATGACCTAGACCTGACTTTGCCTGAGGGGTGGGGGAGCCCAGCACCACCTAGGACCCGGATGTACAAGCTCTCACGTGTTTCCTCAAGATTCTGAGAATAAAAGGAGAGCCATGGGGTTTGGCTTGCCTTTGACACAATTCATTATATAACAAATGTGAAACATTGAGTTTGAGTCCTTAAAATGAATTTTCCTGTTGATTTCAAATAACAGCCCAAACCCCACCTAGATCGCTGGGTTTTACCTTCCATTCTCCCCTCATGCTTCCTCCTTCCCTACGTCTTTTCTTTCTATCTTTCTCTTTCATCAGACATACTTGAAAGGAAAATAATTTAAAGAATGAAAAAGAAACAGATGAAAAATATACAAGGTGTAGAAAGAACAAAATCCATTGCGTTGAAGTCATTTTGATATAAAGATTTACCATACAAAGTCAAAGAACTGGGGTTAGCACACTCCTATAAAGAAGCCCAGGTCAAGGCAGAGAACTCATGAGGAAGTAATGTAGAATCTTGCAATGCTATTAGTATCACATGTCCACTAACTCCTAGAGTAGGGAAACAAATGTAATTCTGAATGTTTTTTCTTTTTAAAGAAAATTTCCAAGGAAAGAAAATATTTGCTATTTCTGCATACTTCTGCTTACTAAAATTATATTTGCTACTTCTGCATACATATTTTGTATTTAAAAAATATTTTCACCAGGGTTTATTATAACAAGATATAAGTAGATCAGTCAGGCTAAAGAGGACTTAGGAGTATTCTCATGAACACAGCCTTATGAATGTCACAGCTCTGGTTGCAGGTTCAGCACTCTTCTCCAGCCTTATCAGACCCGGGTTCTGATAACTCTCCATAATCGCTTTCCCACAGGACAGCCTGTCTACCTTATCAGTGGGTAAATCAAGCCCGGCCTCATTTGTCAACCTTTATCCTTTGGGCAGAACTTTCCTGTAAATCAGGCTGAGATAAATGCTGAGGGCTTGGGTATTATCAGGCTCTTGTCTCCTGGTCTCACCAACGCTGCTCGCTTCATTTCTAGTCTTAGGTCTTTCTTCAGCCTGCTGCCCTCTGAAACCTTCCGTCTGCTGCCGGGCTTACTGGGCTTAGCTTTCCAGTCAGTGCCAGTGATTCTGTCTGCCCTTGGCTCCCTGAGTACACATGACTTTGTTATTGATATAATTTCACATATTCCTAATTAAATTATTCTTCTTACTTTGCATGTTGGAGTGCCTACCGCGGCAGAAGACAACTAGCAAATCCTGTTTGATTGACTCACTCTGTCAAAGTAATTCTTCCTTGAAATCATCTTGTTGTCTCTGTATGTTTGAAGAAATGGTGATTGTATTTCAGTAAACAAAAAGTCAAATTATGTCATTCTTGCTAATAAAGATAGTATTTAAATATCTGTCTAACCTTATGAAGTGAAGATATTGCTGCTGTGCTTCTCCTGAGCATTATGAAAACTCCTCTATTTTTATTCTCCAAAAGGTTAAATTGGATAAATGTGACCCTTTTACTCTGTTGCTGTGACTATTTCCTTCTTTCAAGATTAAGCTGAGGGCACCCAAGGAGACAGCTTGAGTGTTGTGTGTGTATGTGTGTGTGTGTGTGTGTGTGTGTGTGTGTGTGCATGCACGTACTCTTTGAGACAAAGCAAATAAAATAAAATTCCACATCAGCCTTAAGTAACCCTTTCTTCTCGAATTAATTCTGTATAGGCCCAGAATTTCCTACATTCATGCATGGGTATTAAATCTTTTATTTTGAACTGATTTTGTTGAGGGAAAAAATTTCTGTATAACTCTAGGCTAAATATATATTTCACTGTGGAATGTATTTCTTGATTTGAATAAAGAACTTGCAAATTTATTAAAATTATATGATGGAACTGTCTTGGGGTAGTAGCAGTAAAAATTGCACTAACTGTGAAATTTTGGAAAAGCACATCAGAAAGAGTAGAAAGTTACCACTTTTAATAATCATTGGAAATTAGAGTCATTTTGATTAGTGTTACAGGCAGTTGAGCAAAGGAAAATGATAAGATTCACAACACCCTTTCCCCATGTGACAACTGAAAAGGCAAGACATGTAGCAGCATATTACTTGGGAAGAAACTGAAGCTTGACACACGTGTAATAGGACTGGGCAGCCTTGGTGAAAATGAGATCTGCTTTCCTCATTACACAGCCTGACATCCTTCATCAAAAACCAAATGAGATAATAAAGTAGGAAAAATGAGAGATGTTTTCTGCATAAAGAACCATGTAATCCTTCACCTCACTTAAATAAAAGATTTATAATTTTATCCCAACTAAAATATGCTGTGACATATGAACATGCTAAATAATCTCACATGCTCAAAAACATGCTGGCTATTTCTGGATCAATGTTGTATGTGCTAGTACTCACATGTTTTGATTTTTGTCTAGTCATTTTTATAATATTAGAATATAAGGAGATAATTTTCCCAAAATAGGATGAAAAATTATGTTGAATATAAAACTGGTAACAATGTACCTGTGAAAATTTAAAAATAACTTATTTGCACCAGGCCTAGAATATCCTATTTAAAATAGGACTTTTCATTACTAAAGTTAGCATTAATTCTAAAAACTCAACTCAAACTTGTGGAGATTTCAAAAAAGAAGTAATTGTATGCTATGAAATTACTTATTTTGCTTTCTTTGACTTTTTTTTCCAAATTCTGAAACAAATTTGGCAGTAGACACATAGATGATCACTATATTATGTGCTCCTCATTTTTCTATGTGCTTTTGAGGTAGTTTACTATATAAAATAATTTTAAACTGGGTGTGTTGGCCCACACCTGTAATCCCAGCTCTTGAGAGGCTGAAGCAAGAGGATCACCATAAGTTCAAGGCTACCCTGGGCTACATAATGAGTTCAAGACTAGCCTGAAGAACATACTGAGACCCTGACTCAAAAATAATAATTTTAAAGGTTTCAGAGTTTTCATTCGAGAAGTACAAAGTCTCTGAAACTCAGAATTATATAAATGACAATGCCTCCACAGGCAAATGTTTAATATGAGAAAATAATATAAATTGCACCTTAACATAATATATTATGCTTAGTACACTAATATATTTTAAAATATTGGCCTGGGATTTAGCTCACTGGTTCCGGCACCTGCATTGCAAGCGCGAGGGCCTAGGTTTGATCCCCAGTAACCACATACAACAATGCTGGGTGTGGTGACTCAAAAAGTTATAAAATATAGATAAGTAAAATTATAATTAATCAGCTAAGATTATTGAGTGACAAGTATCTTAAAATTTTAGTTATCTAATCCTTTACAACCCCCTTTTGAAGTCATAAAATACAAATTTCATAATTCAGTTCAATAAACAATTCTAAATAAAGATAGGGACCTTCTCTATAAGAATTCAAAATCTAGTGGGGCCACCATGACATTTTATAGCAACTGATATGCAAGCGTTTTTTTTTAACTGGACTTTATATAAAGTACCTCATGTTAGAGTTCCCTTCCTGCCTTCTCCCCAGTAGACCCTCTTGATCCCCAAATCCAAGATAGGAAAGAAAGTGGTACCCTCAGCTCTTTCGGCTCTCGCTGTCTCACACGTGGGCCCAGGGCCTTTGGACGCACCACAGGAATAGCAACATTATGATCCCTCTTGCGCTTCCTGCCCAATTAACACCACTGCGACTATCTTCAGATTAAATTCTCTGTACTCAAAATATCTTGAATGGTTTCTTTTCTCCTACTGGGTAACACTGACTGACACTCTTTGTATGAATGAAGTAGCTCTATCTTATTTCCTATTTGTGTGATAGGTACATGTGAAAGATGTAGAAAAAAATCTCAGGGTATTACAGCAATATGTTTATTGTTATTTTATGAAATCTGTGTAAATATAAATGGAAGAATGTGAAATCAAAAAGAAAGTCTGAAGTACAAACTGATTATAAAAAATTCTATTTTCTAAGAAGATTTTCTTCACATTCATAACCAACATGCCCAGCACCTAGTGGATGCAGGGAAGATAATGAACAGGACACCTCTGCTGACCTATCTGAGGTGGACATTCACTCGCCAGTGACCAGTGCGTCACACAAAACCCGTGTCAGAAAGAATCACTGCACACTTCTCAACTCTCCAACAGCTATTTAATAGCTCCGAAGAACAATATACCAATACGCTGAGCTATACGTGTAACAAAGTTATGTGACAAAAGCCTAACAGGCCAATGTATTCAGGCAGGTCACTGAAAATTAATCATATATTTGAAAATTCCAACGGAGTATGAATACCATGGATGGACTGATACTGTTTTAAGACTTTCTCTGATTAACCATTTATTAGCTTAGATATATTAGAATCCCATTTTTAAATCTTAGCAATCTGATAACCCTGGAATTCACTCTCTGTTGATTTATTTCAAAAGTTATTCATTTTTTTACTATGTCCTAGGAATGCCAAATATAAACTTTTTGAAATGATATATCCCCTACCTTAAGAATTTAGTTATGCTTGAATTTAAAATTGAGAAAACATGATATTGACTCCTAAAGCAAGAATCTTATTTTATTTTTTAAATTAATGATTTACGCGTGGTGGCTCACACCTGTAATCCCAGCACTCGGAAGGCAGACACACAAGGACTGCTGTGGGTTCAAGGCTCACTTGGGCTACATAGTGAACTCAGGGCCAGCCCGAACTACAAAAATGAGAGCCTGTTTCAAAAAACTAAAAAAAAAAATGTTTTATGTTAAAGATTTTTTGTTAACTCAACTAGTTATAATACTTTAAAACACAGAAGAAATTTATCTGACATGGAAATATTCATAATTAAAATTATAGCCTAATAGAATGACATGTAGTGATAAGAATGATGAAAATCCAATGACTTAACTTATTTTTTACTCATTAAAAATGCTTGTAGTAAGAATTGCACTATTGTGGAAAACAAATATTTCTTGTGTTTTTACTATCGCCAGGCTTGATGCTAGACACAGGTGTCCATGAGATTTTAATGTACCTATACTCCAGACTAATCTTATCTGTTTTACATATTAAAACCACTCATTCAAGGCATCATGAAAAGAAGGTAATGGTTGTATTTTTAAAAAGCTAACAGTTGGCTATTATGAGCTCCCACCCAGAGCCAGTCCTAGCTGCGCCTAAATCACAGACATCTGCTGATCTTGCATCCTTCATCATCATACAAAAGCTTATTTTCAATTTAAGGGAAAGTATACAAAGTCTCTTTACCTTGGCTGGCCTATTTTTGGAACACATACCAATGTTACCACTCATTCCATAAGAATTACAGAATTTTTGGCAAAAAAGACCAAAAAAAAGTGGTTAAAAAGGGAACAAAATTTCACCTTGAAGTCATTTTAGTTTTCCATCACTGTATTGCCAAATTTTAATTGACTTCAGGGGGATATGAAAGGAACTGCCTCCTCATTTTCATCAGATATTTCCAACTGTTTTTATTCATACTCACTGGCTAGATCATATGAGTAAATTTAGGATAAATCATGCACATCTAATCATAAATCTCTAATGTAGTTGACCTTGATAGGTTTTTATACATGCTTTTATTGATCATCAAATAAATTTTCAAGCTGAAATATAAATTGAGCTATTGATAAACTGAGTAGTAACCACAAGAGCCAGCTTTACTCAAAATGAGTTGTTCAGTATTTTCTAAACGACTATGCTTTGGAAAGAAACTGCATTTGGGATCAGGCTAGAATGTCTGCAATTGATTTATTTCATAGTGTGAACATAGTAGGTACAGTCAGAATCTGTTTTTGTTTGATTACTTATTCTACCCTTCAAAAAAACAAAACAAAAAAAAATACCTGATTTGAAAACTGTTTCCTGACTTTTCCTTACCAAGGTACTATAGGACAGAGCCCATAATTAATGAGTGCCTTAGCTTATTAAAAGTGTTTTAGGTGCAATCATGGTGCCTATAATCCCAGCTGCTTGAGAGGCTGAGGCAAGAAGATCATACATCCATGGCCAGCCTGAGCAGCATAGACTCTGCCTAGAAAAAGAATTGTGTACACTCCTTTTCTACAAACAATAAAAATACAGAAGTTGACTCTCCCAAAGGTTAAGTTATAAACTCTAGATTCAAAACACTTTGAAAATATTGAACAGTGAGATTTCACAAAACATAAAAGGGGAAGATATCCATCCATAAAATGGTTTGGATGACAATTACGTTTTTTGCAGATTTTTTAAAAAAAATTTCGTGAGGTGCTTCACAGTCTGAGCAGCTGAGACATTGTAAGTGGAGAGGATAGAGTTCAGGTCTGAAGAACAAAAGTCTCAATAAAGAGAGCTTCAAAGGAGCTATAGCTGCTCACAGGCTATATTCAGATTATTGCCACTCCTGAACTATGTCAACGGCAGGGTTCCAGCCAAAAGGAATTTAGTACTTGGAGGATTAAAGAACAGAGACAACACTAAAACTGCACGATCACTAGAAATGTAACAAAGTTAGGGGAGGCCATTAACTTTATCTAAGTCAACTGATAAAAAGAGGAGTAAAGTCTCCAAATTTTTCATTCAATGCTAACAAAATCTAAGGACCCTACAACATATCAAGTATAATGTTCAGGACATAACTCAAATTATTTGGCACAAAAAAGAAAGCAATAGGCAGAACAGGAAATGGCTCCATAATCAAGAGAAAATTCTGTCAATAAAAATCAAAATGAACATGACACACATATTTGGGTTATCATAGACTTCAAAAATGGACATGCTCAAAAATGTAATGGAAAATCTTACTCAGAAGGAAACAAGTGAACTATACTTATGAACAAAATGAAGACTGTAGAACTAAAAACTATAGTGTCTATGTGTATCTTTTTGCTGAATAGGCTTAATAACAGATCTGAGATCCTTAAAGGGAGGTACAGTAAATATGAAAAGAGATAGCAGCTTGGACATGGTGTCAGCCCTTCAAGGATGCATGTCTGGGTGAATGGAGCTGCCAAGAGATGGAGTCCAGTGAAGTTCGTGAAATCATTCGGCACATACTTTGGAAAGCATCGGCATAGTTCTTGCAAAAGCAAGTCGTTATAAAAAGAGTCTAACGGCCCCTGAGTCCTTCCCCCTTCCTGTTGCTAGGTTACTCCCTTCTTCCACTCATGCTCCCCATCAACCATCTTGTGATGCTGTTAGAACCTAAACATAGCCCAGACGGAAGGTCCGACACGGGACTTTCAGTCCTCCAGTGGTAAGCTTGATCAACTCCTTTTTGTTATAAAGTAACAAGGCCTCTGTGATTTTGTTATGGCAACAGAAAACAGACAAATATTAGAGCTAACAAAAAATGTCCTCATTCAAAGAACAATGGAAAACAATTGAGAAAATGATTTTAAAAATAGCTCCAGGGATAAATATGTAGGACAATATTAAGTAATCTAATACAATTAAAATCAAAGCCTTAAAAAATAGAGGGAGGAAGAAAAATATTTTCAAGAAACAAAGGTTGAAATTTTAATTAACTGGTGAAAATTAAGAGAACACAGAAATGGGGGGGGGATCAATGAATGTCATGCAAGATAGTGCAAACAGTCACAAAACCACAAAGATATAGTTGAATCATAGTCAAGTGGCTAAAATTCAAGAGAAAACTCTTAAAATTAAGTAGAAAAAAATATACATTACGTGAGGGAGGACAATTTCTAAACAATGAATATTTCAAATTACAAACAGCAAGTCAAAAATGGAGCAATTTTAATGTGCCAAGAAAAAAATACAGTTCATGAAGGTTTCTGTTTGGAAACTGAAGTACGAGGCAAAATTTTGCTTCCATTCACAGACTCTGCCTTGAGTCACAAACAACATGACCATGGCCCTCTTCCCTGTGCAAACACAGACGCAGCCCTCCTACCCAGAATGCTGGAATGAATTAAGTTCACAGACGGTGCTATCACCATCAATCCTGCCAAACCAGAATTCTTGTCCACTGAAGATTTCCATGCAAAAATGTGAGGCATGGGCTTTAATTTTCAGTCTATCTCTCAGATTGCTGGGATTGAAGTGACCAGCGCTGAACCCAGCTACTATGGTAGCGTCATTTTTGTTGTACTGTGGACTGAATCCAAGACCTAGGCACCGAAGTAGGTATCTCTAGACCTTGTTATTTCGATACAGAAGTCTCACTAAGTTTCCAAGGCTTGAACTTGCTCTCTTCCTGTCTCAGCTCCCCTGAGTGCTTAGATCATAGGCATATATGAATGAGATAGGATAGAAGAAATAAAAATGAGGCAGAAGGACAAAGAAAGTATTTTTTAAAGTAAAATCTGCAGTTTCAGCCACAAATCCAGTTTAATTATAGTTTCTCTTCTTTGAGAACAGAAAAAGCCTTACTATATCCCTTTCATTTGTAAATGGGCCTTGCCATTTCCTTTTAACTTGGAAATCGTGTTCTTTCACCTATAAATTAGGGTTTTCCCTCTGAATGGACTAGTATCTCATTGTGAGCGCATCCTCTCCTATCCATAAAACCAAGACCACGGTTTCCAACTTTAGATCCCCTTTTCACCTATGTATCAGGCCACTGCCCAAAACACATAAGGATGAACTTAAAGGGAGTTAGCTGTCCTTCCCACCCACTAGACCAAGACCAAGACTGTAGGATAGGAAGGGAAATTTGTAAACGCATTTCCACAAACCCCCAAAAACTTATAAACATTCCCAGTTCCAAACTGTGGAGCATCTCCTCTCTCCACGCATTTGTCTTCCATTCTTGAGTGCTTCCTAATCTATCTGCCTAATCAATCCTTCCCATGCCTCTAACTGACACTATCTGAAAATTATTATTCCGCGGCAGGAGTCAGTGCACATGTAAACATATTCTGAAAAGATGAGCCTCAAGGTACGTTGGGGACATGTTAGGCCTCAGCACCTACATTTTTGTTGGAGGGGGCTAGCCAGCCAAGAGTCAAATGAGACACGGAGCTTCTTCCTCACTTTTCCTCCCCCTCTTCCCCGAGGAGCTATGGTTTCCTCTCCACCATTTGCCTTTTGAAAACTCTAAAAGATACTTTACTCTTTTATTTCCTCTCCTTTTTCTCTCTCCCTATTTACCAATATCTGCAGGTTGGTTTTGTTTTGTTTCCAGCAACTGGAGATTCTCAAGTCCCTGGAAAATGAAGGCTCATACACAAAACACTGAGGCAAGAGGAACTAGTCAGAAATGGGGAGAGGTGTCCAGGAGCATGCTCTACAATGCCGAGTGGACTCATTAAGTACTCTCTCAAGCAGACAGACCCCATTCCTGGGTGAAATGAAACTAATATCTGCTCACCAGGTAGACCAATATAAAGAAGGGCCTTCAGTGTCTCAAGCACAATTTCTCACTCAACCAGCACAGGAAGTCCAATCTGGAGACACTATGGAGCAACCTTGCCTTTGCGATGACTCCTGAGGAAAGCAGCCCCTTAAGTCATGCCCCATTTTGATTTCAAACACATTCCATTTAAAGGAGATTCTCTAAATTGCTGTTTGGATTCTCTTTTCACCTCTCTCACCCAAAACTCTCCTTTTTGAGTGACTGAGAATAGTTCCTAAGCTATGCAAATTAAAAGGGTCATTCACATGATAACTGACATTATCCTTAGGGGCTGGGGAAGTACACAGTGTGACCTCAGTTTTGGACAAATCACATGTGCACTGCATCCTCAGTTTCCCCAGCTTGGGGCATGAGTGGCATGACCCACAGCTCCTGTGGCCTGGTAGCTAAATAGGATCCTCTCTTTCTTCTATTTTTTGTTTTGTTTTCTCTTTGCAGAAGCACACAAGTAAAATCTTGAAGCATATCTTCAGTGATTATGAGTAACTGAATATCTGTACCAAAAATGTAGCCTTTCAGTTTTATGAACATGGGACCAAATTAAGATGGAAGATTTTAAAAGGTTGATTTTTCTTCTCCAAATGTAAATTAAGGAATAAAAAGACAAAATTTGGCTTTTAATAAGGAAGAAAAATAAACATAGATCCTCTCCAGGATAGATAGATAGACAGATAGATAGATAGATAGATAGAGATATATTCCATATATCTATATATATATCTCTCTATATAGATATATAGAGAGATATATATATGGCTAAATATGGTGACACAAGCCTGGGATCCCAACACTTTGGAGGCTGAGGAAGGAGGACTGCTGTGAGTTTAAGGCAATCGGAGTTGTATAGTGAGTGCAAGGCCATTCTGTACCACATAGCAAAAACTTTCCTCAAAGAAACAAACAAACAAAAGGAATATACTCTAGCTACTAATTGTTATTTCTTTGGTGTTATATATCTATTTTATCTACTTCAGAATTTATATATTTAGAAATCTTTAAAACAGTTTTTATCCTTGAAGAAAGCACCATTTCCCTGTAAATGAGGCTTTGCTTTGAATGGACCATTATCTTACTATGGTGACTCATCCTTTCCTATTCAATAGACCAAGACCAAGGTTATCAAGTTCCACATGTTTTCACTGTCAAAACCCCATATATGTTCCCAGTTTCAAAGTTTCGTGACTCATTTCTCGAGTGCCTGTGTGTCGCTCTCGAGTGCATCCTAAAATCTCTGCCCAGTTTACTCTTTCTACGTCTCCTAACTGACACTTCCTGAAAATTCTTTTTCCGTGACAGGAGTCAGTGAATCTGCAAAACTATTGTACAAAGGGTGACTTACGTCCCTTATTTCAGCTTCAAGGACCTATCAAACCCAGCCGGGTGGCACTACCATGCCTCTGCTTCCGGAGCTCTGTGGTTTTTCTTATTTTGAGCTAGGATTTCACTAAGTTTATTGAACCTGACTTCAAGGATGGCATCCTCCTCTCTGCCTTCCAAGCAGTTCTGATTATATTCATCTCCAAGGTTAGCCCATTTGACTTCCTTGCTTTTCTTTCTTTCTACCTTTCTTCTTTTCCTTCTTTCCTTCCTTCCTCCTCACTTCTCTCCTTTCATGATTACTCACTTCTTTGTCTTTCTTTCTGCTCACTTTACCTGCCTACAAAAAAATCCTAGCAATAACTCAATTTTATGAAATGAAAAAGAACTTATATTCCCCTTCATACATAGGTGCCTGGCTAATAAGCACACAAAAAGTTGTTCCACATCACTCATATGAGGGAAATGCAAATCAAAAGCCTAAGAAGGCATTGCCACACACTGACCCAGAAGGCCACAATCAAAAGAACACACAAGAAAGCAAGGAAGTGGGAACCCTTGCTCACTCTCACTGGGAATGTAAAATGGCACAGCCAATATGGAAAATACCATGGGAATTTCTCAAATAAATAAATAAAATTACCATATAATTTAACAATCTCTCTTCTAGTTATTCATCCTGAAAGGTGAACTCAAGGACCCCAATATGTACACATTTGTAAGCACTGCCATATTACTCACAATGTCTAATAGGCAGACCCAACTCAGATAACCATGGACAAAGACATAGGCATGTTAGAGCATTAGGCAGCCAAAAGAGGAAGGAAATCCTCTCCAGTGTACAACATGGATGACTTATGCCAAGAGAAATAAGCAAGCAGAAGAACAAATCAGTATCACAATCCTCATATGAAGTGTCAAAAGCAGTCCCAATCATGGAAGCAGGAACAAGCCATGTGATTATCTTGGGCTGGTTTGGTGAATGAAACAAGTGATGTCTGATGGGCAGAGTTTCAACGTTACAAGATGAAAACATTAGAGACTATTGTACATTATTGTACATTTAAAATGGTTAATATGCTGTTTAACATTATGTGACCTTTCTCATAATAAAATAAAGTGAATTGCCTTTAAATAAATATATTTTCAGATACACAAAAATTAAATTCATCAGCAGTCAAAAAAAATATATATATATATTACAAAAAATGCTAAGGAAAGTTCTCCAGGCTAAAGCAATTTAAAGTGAAAACTTGGATTTAAATAACGTTAGACAAAAGTTTAGAAAAATAAAATGCTGTGCCTATGGAATTATTTTGATGTTAATTTGTTATTTTGCCAGAATTAAGTTAATACCAATGTGAAGTAAATGAAATATATAATTTGCTTTATTTTCAAATGCATATGAAACAGGCATCAGAACACATCATATTCTAGGCCATAAGGTTCAAGAACTTTTAAGGTATTTAAATGATATGTAATATGCTATCCAGCCATGAAGCATTTAAATTAAGAGTCCACCCCAAACAAAATATGAAAAATCCCTAAATATTTCCAAAGTACACTGCATATCTCATCACAGGGAAATTTAGACCATCATATATCAAAATATAAGTAATGCATCCAAAGCTGACTCACGCGTTCCTTATCATAGGCAATATGGGTAAGGTCTCCCAGCCAAGTACTAACCAGGCCCAACCCTGCTTAGCTTCAGAGATCAGGTACGGTCAGGGTAGTATGGCCGTGGACCTCTACAGGTAAGGTAAAGTGAGCCTGGAGGTTATGCAGCTGTACCTGTTGTGATTGTTGTGAATTAAAAGCTATCCTTTCCCTCTAACACAGGAGTCTTGTGACATGCTTGGATTCTGAAAACTGTAGCAATCTAACTTGTTAATTTACAAGGAGGATAACATCTCCTTCACAGATTTTGACCAGTACCTATAAAAAACACTGCAGGAATTGATGTAGTGTATTTGAGAGGTTGATGTTTGACAAAGGAGGAATTTTACTTCACTGGGAAATTGAGACATTTTAAAAATAGCATTGCAACAACTCGCTTTGCAACTGGCCCTCTGTCTGGCTTTCCATAAAGCAACCCAACCCTATTCTCTCACCATAAACATAAATAAATTTTCATAACAAAACAATGAAATATAAAACAAACAACAGTAAAATTATCACACAATATAAAATCTAAGGCAAACTTTACCATGGATAGAAAATCAGTAGCTATAAAATGCAGAGAAAAATTTATTTTAAATATAAAATTTATAAAATATGTGGCAGAAAATACTATCATCTACCAGATGAGTATTAAAATATTATAATGCAAATAAAAATGATTAACATATACCATATACATTGCAACGGAATATATTGTGAGCTCTTACAAATAGCCCAGGATATGATAAACCACCCTGTGGATAATTATGCTGAGAATATGGAAAGGAAATTCCCAGAAGATCTCAGGCAAAGGATAAAACATATATTAGAAAAAGATATCCAACAATAATAGCAGCAAGAGACATGCAAATTAAATTTGCTGTGAGATAGCATCTTATTCCTATAGGTGAAAATTAAATTTCTTCTTACATTTCTTGCAAGGCAGGAAAAGATAAAGGAAAGGGTACTGATATACTTTTGGTGGAAGTGTGGCTTGTTAAAACCCTTTGTGGAAAAATTTTTGGAAGAAATCTGTAACAGTGACTATCGAAATTAATAGTATTCTATCTGTATCTCTTCAAAACAGCAGCCACATAAAGATATAGGTACAAGAATGTTAATTACAGCACTGTTTGCAGCGACTACAACTGCAAAGACCATCCGCATCAAAAGAGCGCGGAATAAGTTACAGCACATCTGACTGTGATGTATTATATAATCAGTGAAAAGCACAAGTACAAAGCTTTGAACATAGAGAAATTTTCAAACTCTCATAAAATGAAAAAGCAAAATGTGTAGTAATTATGTAGCACCTGTAATTAATTTGATTATATAAGCTTGAAGAAAATAAAAGATCATGTTGTTAACATGGGGTCAATATGTGGAGATGGAGGATCGGGGTGATCTGATAAGAGGAAGAGAAAGGGTAAAGAGATATTCCATAAAAAATAGAGAACGAAGCAGAATATGATAAGCACAAAATTATAGAATACATGTGACTGTATGAGCATGGATTTGTAAACATCAGCCACCAGATAATTGAATAATTCATCATAAATGAGTCGCTGTGGTAAATGTAAACGTGCTCATTTTAATTAAGTGAGCTGGCCTGCAGTTTCACCTTTACAAGACACAACCCTTGCGACTTTGTGCCGCAGAATGACCTCTGAGTCTCAGTTTCTTTTTTTTTTTTTTTTTTGTAAAACCTGATTAGAAATACCATCAATCATCCACTTTCATGGGGTTGTTCCAAGGATTATTTCTAAAATATACGTTAAGGTTTTATTAATTATAAAATTTACACTGCTCACTTGTTCTTGTTGTCTTGTAATTAGAATCATATGTGAGTTGTAGATTTCATTATTCAATCTCCAAAAGTCACTAATATTACTCTAAAGAAATCCTTCAGTCTGACTTTCAAAGTAAGGTGATATTGGTACTAAAATGAAAAAATGGTAAAATTCATAAGCATTGGAGTGGACAGGAATTCACCGTTAAACTTTCTCTATAACTACCTCTGCCTTGGTTACCACATACCCTCTAAAACTTTAGGTTAAGTTCAAACCAGTCTAAAGTTTTTATCAGAAATATTATGCTCTACTGTATTTGATCTTGCTTTGAAGAAAATGAAGTACTGAGCGGGTGTCATTTTTCTGATGTTACATTACAGCTTTCTCACTTACTTAGTTATCCATGAAAAAAATCATGAGTAAATAAGATGAAGAAACTGTCCATAATTCTGTTAACACTGTAGACACTGCAAGCATGCGAGTGTCATCCCCACAAGGGCCAGTTACTGATAAGGCTAAAAGCTCCCAAGATTTCCCGAGTGTCCCTTTGCACTCTGCACTTTGAGAAGCAAACTTGATGCTATGCCTGTCACGGGAAGTCACAGATGGGCAGGCACACACGCGCCACCTGTGCGACCGTCACTTCAGAAACTGGTTTCCTGAGACAGTCTGAAGGAGAGTCCTCTGGGAACGAAATATGCAGGGCTGCGTGTCCCAGTGGACAGTAGGTGCGACTGGGGACGCGTGAGGCAAGGTGGTGAGAGGTCAGAGGCCTCAGCGTCTGCTTTCTGAAACACATTGAGCCTGCGGGTTCAGGTGAGGGCTCAGGAAGGGCTCTCAGGCCTCAGCAAGGCCTCCCGGGCCTCAGCTTTCTCTGGGAGCCCTCGGCAACACCAGCTGGTAGCTAGTGCTGCTTTGGTGCCAGGTGCCAACGCGTCCTCCAACGGCAAAAAAACCCTCAGATTTCACATTTCAACATAAACCCGGGCCTCTGGTGCTCGAGGAGAGCTGTACTTGGCTCCTGTGCGGCCTCTGCGGGGAAGGGAGTAGCCTGCCCCAAATGATTCCCGATTCCCCGACCTCCAGGTCGGTGGGGCAGCCAGCCTCACGGCGTAGTGCTGGGGGGAGTGCGGAACAGAAGGCGTTCTGCTTAGGACTCCGGAAGCCGCTCCGGAGGCCCCCAGGGTCTTGCTAAAATGCGACCTGGGCTTTGTATGAGTCAGGAAATAGAGGATGAGGATTTTACACCTTCGTCATCTCCCATCATGTGGCGAAATAGAAGGCATATGCTGCAACATTCCTAGTTTTCTTTTTCTTTTTTTTTCTTGTCAAACGGCATCTAAATATGGTTAAGTCAATATTTCTTCTAGTTTTCTAGGACAAAGTTTCTATGTAATCAACCTATTTGGCCACTTGGAAGCACAAATACAGTAGACTGATTTATGTACCGCCAGCGGTCATACTTATAAGTTAATGAAGGAATCAGCTTCGTTTTTAAAAACTATTTTTTCAGCATGACCAAACAGTGATTGCTAAAATATTATCTTGCTTTAAACGAAATGTTTTGCTTCACAGTGACAATAAAAGCATGCTTTTTTTAGAGAGAGAGGAGGGTTTTTTTTTTCTGTGTTCTGAATTTAATTCGGTGGCTATAAAACCTTCTGTCCTCTAAGGGAGACCAACAGCACTGTATTTTTTTTTTCTTTCTCTCTGCACTAAACTCCTACAATCGAATAGGGAGGAGTAGGGCAAAAGTGTCTTTTCATTTACAAGTAAAATAAATTGAACCTAGACTTATTAGGAAATTCAATTTGAAAAGAGAAAAAAAAATTCTTCTCGGCATTTCTCAGCCTCGCATAAATCTGTTCCTTTTAAGCTCAGCTTTTAGGTCTTGACTATTCTCATTATAGTTAAGAAAATCGTCTTCAATTACATGACACCAAACAAGGCTCTATCTCTTTTCAGATGTGTTTATAATGTGTCACATTATGTCCAATCTTACAGACTTGCACAGCTAAACTGAATGGAACTGCATAATGACAATGAATGATTAGTCCCCGCATCTGAGCACTGATGAAGAGTCAAGCATCACACGGTTCTCATCGGGGGAAAGTCCGGCTCAGGACGCTAAAAACACATGATTTGCCAGACCTCCAAACAACCCAGTTTCTCTTCTGACATAATCTCAATGCCAAAAAATTTATTATACAGTTTGTAACATATTTGTATATTCCTTCAGCAACACTTCTACACAACTACTATGTGGTAGGAAGTGACTCGTATACTGGACTTAGAGGTGAAGTAAAATACATAAGTATGTTAATGATTTTGTCTCAAAGTCAATTTTGTCAACTGCATTTTTATGTGCAGATCCCACAAGGAAATAATAGTATCTGTAAAACTTTTTATTTTATTTTTATTTTTAAATTTATTTTAGTTTTTTGAGACAAGGTCTCACTTTGTAGTTCAGACCGGTCTTGAACTCAGCCTCAAACTCAGCAACCCTCCTGCCTCTACCTCCTGAGTGCTGGGAATACAGGTGTAGCCACCACACCCAGCACTGTGGCCTGTGGTACTGATTGCTGATAGGCAGGAGTCACCACGCCTGGCATTGTTGTATGTGGTTACTGGGGATGAACCCAGGTCCTTGCACTTGCAAGGCAGGTGCCAGAGCCACTGAGCTAAATCCCCAGCCTTCTGCAAAAATTGTAAAGCCATGAAACAAGGTTTTAGTTGTTACCTCAAAAATGTGCTGAAAAGAAGGGTTAAGTACAGCGTTCACTTGAAGTTTTGAACTGTTCTTTTCCTTAGCTCCTATTTCTAATTGAACCTAATTAGGAATGAAAAAGAATTGAAACACTCCCCACGACCATCACCAACACCTGGAACCAAACTCAGACCTTGCACTTCCAAGTAGGCACAGCACCATTGAGCTACATCCTCAGCCCTATGAGAGAGTTTTTATTCTTTCCTGATTCTGTAGTAAGTCAAAACTCTTAACTTATAGCTAAGGGGTGGGGGGAGCACTAGCTTCCAAAGAGAAAAAGTCGTGAATTTGAGAGTGGTAACTTTCTTATACTTTGGTCAAAAGTATTTACCACACATAATTTCTTTTCCTCTCAATGATCAACAAAATTATGGATATTCATGGGGAACATTCCTATTAAAACACTGAACGAAGGCATAAAATACATTTAAAAGCATGTTCTTTGCAGCAGTGTTTTTCCCAGTGAAAACTGTTGAGCCTTCAATGTCTGTCACAGGGCTCAAATTAACACATTTTAGAATGACCATATTTTTAAATAATACATAGAGTCAGAATCATGTGAGATCATGTAGATTGTATTAGTGACCCCAATTTATATGCAAAGAATGACCAGCTGATTATACACTATAAGAAGTGATGGACAGCCGCTGCATAAAGTTACTCAGTTTGAAGGTGTTTTGTTACACAGCATCTGTTACTCTGCTTTCTGTTACTACAGCTAACACCTGACATTTTGGCTCACAGTTTCGAAGTTCCTGTCCATGATCAGATGGACCCATTGCTTTTAGCTTCTGGCTGGGTTTGGGGGAGGAAGCACATCAAAGGAGGAGAATATGGTATAGCAAAGTTGCTGGTCTTTCATGGCCAGAGAGCCAGAAGAAAAAGAAGAAGCCAGTGTTCCCAGTCTGTTTCAAAGGCACATATTTAGTGACCTGAAGCCTCCCATGAAGTCACCCTTCTTACAGTTCCTGTCACCTCTGAACAGCGCCAGGGTAAGAACTAAACCTGTGTGAAATACGTGGGCCTTTGGGATAATTTCGAGGTCCAAACTGCAGCATAGCATTACACAGCTCACGGGTAACTGAGAGGTACTAACATGTAACAGTATCAAAGAAAAGTATAGCGTTGAGTCATAAAAGCAAATCGTGAGAAAATGACCGTAGAATGGTAACATTGTGCTGAAAATAGGTCTGATTCTTATGGAGAAATAAGGATCTAGTTTAGATAGATACACATCATCCTTTATTAATTTTGCCCTTAGGGAGAAACAGATTGAATATAGATTATATAGTATAGGACAGTCTTACACTAAAATCTATATAGGCTTTATTAAAAATTTTTCTTCAGGGGGCTGGGGAGTTAGCTCAGTGGTTCCGGCGCCTGTCTTGCAAGCGCAAGGACCCGGGTTTGATCCCCAGTAACCACATACCATACTGGGTGTGGAGACTCACCCCAGCAGCAACCAGTACCACATACCACAGTGCCGGGCGTGGTGGCTCACGCCTGTAATCCCAGCACTCGGGAGGCAGAGGCAGGAGGATTGCTGTGATGTGAATTTGAGGCTGAGCTCAGGGCCAGCCTGAACCACAAAAGTGAGACCCTGTCTCAAAAAACCTAAAAAAAAAATTTTTTTTCTTCAGAAAATATATTTTGATGTATTACTTACTCAGTGTTTTAAAATCTTCAAATTCATACACAGCCAATCGCAAGTGAGCTCCTGATATGTTCACAGTGCTAGAATCTAAGTTTCCTGTTAATATACCAGCAGAGAGCTGCTAAAGCTAACTACAATTCAGAACCAAGAAGAGGAAACTCCCACCAACGTAAGGGAGAGCACACACACTGGGTGTGCACGTGCATGAGTGTGCCACACCCTGGTCTTTGTCCTTTGGAGGGAAGGCTAGGAAGGAGCTAGGATGGCTTAGGTGGTCCCCTGCTGTGACACGTCACCTCCACCTGCAGAAGGACAGAAAGCAATGTGCTGCAAAACAAAGACTAAGGTCCAGAAGCACAGGCCTGTTCTATTTCTTGCACTTCTCAATCTCCTTGACTAAAATACAAATAAGAAAGTGGTTCCAAACTCATGGCATGTCTGAGAATTAAACACATCATTGATGTGAGATGCTTGTTGTAGTGTGCGGCTCACAGCAGTTGCCCAGTAAATAGCCAATGTCATTATGCACATTTTTTTTTTTTTGAGACAGTGTCTCACTTTGTAGTTGAGACTGGCCTTGAGCTCAGCCTCAAACTCACATCACAGTAATCCTCCTGCCTCTGCCTCCTGAGTGCTGGGATTACAGGTGTGAGCCACCACACCCCGTACTGTGGTATGTGGTACTGATTGCTGCTGGGCATGAATCTCCACTCCCAGTATTGTATGTGGTTACCAGGGAATCAAACCCAGCCCCTTGTGCTTGCAAAACAGGCACCGGAACCACTGAGCTAAATCCCTGGCCCATTATGCATATTAACAGTATCATCATCATTATTAAGTTTCATGTCTCACTTGATATTAAGAAGTAGTACAAAGGTCTAAATTTCTGAATGAGTTCCAAAAATTAAAAATTAATGATTTTCCCTCAACAAGAAACATAAGATTTATCATGTCTTCGCTCAAAAACATTCTGATCTGTTTGCATAACAACCAGCCAATATGACTTTAAATCATGACATATTCCAGCCCATATGACTTGTAAATCAGATATTATGGAAGGAAAGAATGCACAAGAAACATATCAGTATGTGATAATAAAAAGGTATGAACATAGCCATAAAACATTTAAATATCAATAAGTCTCAATTTAAAATATCACAGAATATTAGACTATACCTGTGGTGTCAGTGTAGCTCGAACCTGAGGAGCTGTGCAGTGCCCAGATCTTACTCTGTGTGTGCCTCCATGACTATTTTGTGGTGACATTAAAATTTAAATGGGTAGATTGAATTAGGTAGATGGTCTTTTTAAATATAGGTATGTCTGGTCTTGCTCAGGTCAGTGTCTAAATAGACCAAAAAAGCTGAACTTTCCCTAAAGAAGAGAGAATACCTCCTCCCTGGCTGCCTTTGAACTGCAGCCAACATTTTGTGTACGCAGACTTGAAATGGAACTTCAGATCTTCTTGGGCCCCGGGTCTCTCAGCTCTCAGACTAGATCGAAGCCATTTGCTCCCCGGGGTCTGCAGCTCCTCAGCTCATGCTGGAGATGCTGAGACACATCAGCCTCCCTTATTATGTGAGCCAATGCCCTCCAGTAATTTCTCTGTCTCTCTGGTCAACCAGTCACCCACCTGTGCTACTGCTTCTGCTTCTTCAGCAAAACCTGACTGATGGATACAACCCGGGGTCTGTACTGAACAAAAAATGTGGCTTGGAACGTAGATCAGTGTGGAGGACTTGCCCGGCATGGGGGGTACTCTGGGGTTCATTCCCGCACCAAGTAGGAGAAGGAGGAAGAAGAAGAAAAGAAGTAGAGGAGGAGAGGGAGAGGAGGAAAGGAGGAGAAAAGGAGGGGAAAAAAGAAGAAGGAGAGACGAGAAGGAAAAGAAGAGGAAGAGGAGAAGGAGGAAGAAGAAAAAGAAATAACCACATCGTGATTGTAGGCCCTTTTAAAAATGTTTGCTCATTCTTGGGCCGGGGGTTTAGCTCAGTGGTTCTGGCGCCTCTCTTGCAAGTGCAAGGACTCGGGTTCGATCCCCAGTGTCCACATACCATAATGGGCATGGAGACTCACACCCAGCAGCAATCAGCACCACATACCACAGTGTGGGGTGTGGTGGCTCACACCTGTCATCCCAGCACTCGGGAGGCAGAGGCAGGAGGATTGCTGTGATGTGAGTTGGAGGCTGAGCTCAGGGCCAGCCTGAACCACAAAGCGAGACCCTGTCTCAAAAAAAAAAAAAATTTTTTTTTGCTCATTCTTACGAACAATCCTGACAGATACTATTGATATATACAGTAAAGAAAATAAGCACAGAAATATAAAGTGATTTGTGCCAGTTCATATAAGCATGATTTAAACCTATGTAGGATGGCTCTAGAATCTGTGCTTCTAACTATAATGGTGCCCTCTCTCTTACTTGGAGGAACAAGTTATTTAGAGTGAGATGGACTATCACCAGACATCCGATTCCAGTTCCATTGGGGACTAATCTACGATCTGAGCAGCAGAGTCTCATCTTTTAAAAACTGTGTTGATTATCCAGTGTAATTGTATAAAGAAAAAAGTGTCTTTTGTCATAGTTTGGTTTGGTTTTGGTTTGATTTTGGTACTGAGACAGAATCCAGGGCCTTCTGACTGAGTTACACATGAAACTCATTTTTACTTTGAGACAGGGTCTCACTAGGTCACTAACTTGCCCTGGCTGGACTTGAATTTACTATCCTCCCTCAGCCTCATATAGTGCAGGGACGATGGGCTTTTTACCCCTTGCCTGGTGTAGGTGAAGAGTCTCTGCAAACATTTGGAAGGGCGCAGCCTGACAACCCACCAGTGCCTTTGTCTCCCACCCCTTTGGAAACAGGAAGGGAAGCTCAGATCACGTAGTGTGGATGTGTTTCACATTCAAAGGCCAATCATAGAACTACACCAGATAAAAGGGAGGGCAAAAAATTGTCAAACAGATATTTCAGTGTGTGTGATTTTGAATTAAAATAAATTTCTACATGGACATTTTTATCATGCCATTAAAATGACACTCTAAAAAATAGAGGAATTTTTCAGGAACTGTATGTTTGACTCAGAACAGGTGAACTACCTGCCATGGTTTGCCAACACGCCCATGGCAATCAGTGATTGTTACTTCCGGTCCCTTCTGAGTCTGAGAGTCTTTGATTCCGTCTCCACACACCCGGGCCAAACTCACTGGCCAGTGTTGCTCCTTACTAGAAAGTAAAACACTACTATCTTCTTTCACCCTTTACTCGTTTACTGATGTATCTCCCACACACTTTCAAAATTAGTCATAACTGAGCCAGGGATTTAGCTCAGAGGTTCCAGCGCCTGCCTTGCAAGCATGAGGGCCTGGATTCGACCCTCCGTTACCACATACAACTCTGCTGGGCATGGAGACTCACGCCCATCAGCAATCAGAAGCACACACTACAATGCCAGTCATGGTGGCTCACACCTGTAATCCCATCACTTGGGAGGCAGAGGCAGGAGGATTGCTGAGCTCGAGGCTGAGTTCAGGACCAGCCTGAACTACGAAGCAAGACCTTGTCTCAAAAAAAAAAAAAAAAAAAAATCGTAGTAACCATAAAAGCAGCTCGGTTTTAATATCCGCATCTCTCTTAAGTTTCACTGCATTTGCTCATTTTGTAGAATACATTTTCATAATTTCAGTATCATGATAAAGTGAAAATATCCTGCATTCTGACATTAAAGTAATATAGCATCTCTGAGAGCTGTAACTTTCGGTTCACAAATGTGACAGATCATATTTTTATTCTGTTCACGTTTTCCGAGGGGAAGGAACTTGCCAGCTGGAGAATGCACGAATTGCGCTGCTCTTCACTGTTCTTAATAAGACATAAACTACGAGACCTCACAATTGCATAACTCCTGAATTGATATCAGTAGCATCGATGTTTTGTCTCCCATGCATCTCCTCACAGAGAGCTGACTATCTCTGCATCATTACTATGTTTTGTGGGTAGAAAATAGTCAAGACACATTCATGGGCTCCCTAGCTACAGCTAAGGGAATGCCAGTGTTTTTCTTCACTTGGTCTAGCTTTGTACCATGTTTAATTTGGATACATAACTAAATATAATTCTTTAGGCTATACACTTTTAGCTATATATAATCGGTCTTCTTTATCTATAGGTCCTGTATCTATAGATTCGACAATCACAGATCAAATGTGTGGGAAAAAATTTACACCTATATTGAACATGTACACACTTTTCTTCCTGTTATTATTCTCTACAGTACAACAGTTATTCTCCTGGCAATTCTACTATACCAGGTATTATAAATAACAGATGAACATTTTATAGTATGTAAGAAGTTGTGTATAATTACATGCAAATACTACAGCGTTTTACATAAGGCACTATTTTGTGTTACTGAGGATTTAACCCAAGGCTTTTACTCTGAGCTATATTCCCAGCTCTTTTTATTTTTTATTTTGAAATAGGGCTTAAAGTTGTCCAGGCTGGGTTTGAGCTCGGGATTTTCCCATCTCAGGCACCCAGAGAACTCGGATAGCAGGAGTGTGACACTACCCAGAGCTTTTCAGATTCCTATCTCTGGCTGTTTTATCAAACAACATATAATGTATTGATTTTATAGCACAATTTTTAAGTTATATCAAAGTTATAAAAAAGTTATATAAAGTTATTTTTAAGTTGTATCAAAGAGAAAAGTAAATATCCCTCCAGGGCTTTGCCTATACTTCTGTATATTTTTAGTCATACATAGAATATTTGTACCATGTTAAGTAGAACTTTATTATTGTCAATATTTGAATATCTGATATAGTTTAAACATTAACACATTATCTCTGGGTGTGACTGTGAGAGTGGTTCTGGGTGTGAATCCGAAAAGTGGATAAAACAGATTTCATTCTCTACTATGAGGGCCATCAGCCCATCTACTAGGAACCTGGATACAATAACAGGCAGAGAAAAGGAGAATATAGTCTGTCTCTCCATCTCTGTGTCTCTTTTTCTCTCTTCCTTCCCCACTCTCATCTCTTTACCGTGCTATACTATTTTTATTTTTCCTGTCCTTAGACAAGATCTTATATTGCCAGGTTTTTGAGGTCTTTGACTTGCCCATTGACCTCCAAAATTTCATAAGCTAACTCCTTGTAATAATATAATAAATGTACCCAGTTACATATCTAAACCTATAGGTTCTGTTTCTCTGGAAAATCCAAACTAGTACATCAAATATACATGGATCTGCTTTCTAGCACCATGAAGTATTTTGATATTTTCTAAAATGGGAAAGAAAATCCAAAATGTACTTTTTTTCTAGCTCCATTCACTCAATGTAATTATTTAAGATCCATCCATGTTATTAAAAGTATCAATCGCTCACTTTCTTTTACTGCTCCATCATAGCTTGTTGTGGAGACACACTGTAATCTATCACTCCCTCTGATGATAGATAACTGAGTTGTTTCCACTGTAGATCCATTCCACAGGGGCCCTGCAAGTTAATGTGCCGCTTTGGGCGGACACGCCTTTTCATTTGTCATGAGTAAACATGAAAGTGTGAAATGGCCAGCATGAAAGAATGGGCTGGATTCAGTGCCCACTGGCAGTGAGGCAAATCCTGGTGTTGTCACACCCTTCCTCACGCTTGACACACTCAGCTTTATAACTACAATTTGAATTTCCCTGATGATTGATGATTCTGAACATATTTTCAAACACTTGCTTTTCCCTTGTCTGCATTCTGCAAGGAAAAGTCCATTTAAGTTGTTGGGCCATATTTGCATTGGGTTAATAGTCTGACTCAATTTTAAGACTTCTTTATGCACTCTGGACAAGTTCTTTTCTAGCCATGGTATGTGCAAAAGTTTTCTCTCTTCTAATTTGCTTAACACTTAGTACTTAAAAAAACAGTTTCCATTTTGCTGAAGTTTAATTCACCAGTTTGCCACTTCATGACTGTATATTTAAGTATTTGGCAATGTACCAGATCTTTGTCTGGTTCAAGGTCCTATCTTTCTCCTTACGTTTTCTTCTAGACCTTTGTTTGTTTGTCTTACCATAGTGAAGATTGAATCTAGTCTTTTCACTGAGCTTCATGCTCAGACCTACTTAGCTAGTTGGCTATTAGTGGTTTTTTTAGACAGTCTCCCTGGTTGCTCAGGCTGGGCTCAATCTTGCAATCCTCCTGATTCATCATCCGAGACACTGGGATTACAGCCATATGCCACTGTCCCCAGCTGGTGTGGAGATTTACATTGAGTCTCATTATCCTTTTTTAGTTCATTTATGTAAATGGTATGAGATATTAATTGCTAATGGAATAGCTAATTTTTCAGCACCTTTGTCAAAAACTGTTTTCTTTCACTGAATTTTGCAACTTTGTAGGAAATCATCTCTATGGTTGCATTGCTTGAATTTATAGTGTACATTCATCTAGTTATTTAAATGTACCTAAATTTTTCTTTTCTTTTTCTTTTTTGCTAAGAACATGCTTATACTTGCAGTCCAGTGTCTACCTATCTCTTCCAATCTATCTTCTATTAAATCCATCCAAATTTTCTAGGCCCAGTCAAACTATGCTACTTTAGAAAATGCCATAATTCCACATATTTTATTTTGTGTAAGGAATCAAAATGCACCTTGCACTTGTGAGTCAAGTGCCAAAATCACTGAGCCAAATTTTCAGTCTTCTTTTGTCTGTTGTTGTCAGGGTTTTCTTTGTTTTAACTCCAAGTATTTTAATAAACAGGTGTCTGTCCACATAAATAAGCCACACAGCTACTCCATTTCTATCACCATCCTGAGACCCAAGCACATCAACCTTCTGAAGTGATGACTACTCTGTACCCAGCAGTTTCCATTTGTACCTCACATAGTCAATCAAATACAGCAATGACCTCTGCAGCCTGCTCTGCTCAACATTGCATTGTAAGGGTCAAAAACAATGTCCAACAAATAACAAGTGACCAATAAATATTTCTCCCAATCCATAACCTTCATTTGTATTTCTAAAATAATGCTACATGGGCCTCAAATAATGTCATCTGCCTATGATTAGAAAAAAATAGAAGAAAGAAAGATACACAGCAAGAGAGACAGCTACGGAGATAAAAAAAAAAATTAGCAGATACACAGAGACTTTTTTCTACAATTTAATGTACATTTTTTCCTCTGATCTGGTGATCATTGTAATCAGTGAATTAATCAATTAAATTAATATCTAATGAGCAAAATCTCCAGGAGGAAGAAAAGAAGGAGAGGGAGAGAGAGAGAAGGAGAGAGTGAGAGAGAGAGTTATCAGCTTAGCTCAGTCTTTTTTCTTTTTCTGATACCGGAGATCAAACTCATTTAGCTCAGCCTTGAGATGACTGTAGTCACCATCTGGCTCAAACTGCACAAGAGAAATGAAATGTGAACTGTCCAAGTACTCCACATTTGTCACAGGAACATGAGACACAATAAGTTGCTGACCTCTGGCACTAACTTTTGTGGCAGTTTGTTACACAAACATAGATATGAGGAATATCTTGCACTTTCAAACAAGGCAAAGAGTAAGTGCTATATCATCTAGGATATACTCAAAGCCAATAGATACAGAAGACAGAATAGAAAAATAATGCATTTGAATTGCGGCCACTAGATTTCGGGTCCAGTTTCCCAGCAAGCCTATACTCCTGCAGTAATACTTAGCAAAAAGGCAGGTAAATAACTCAGACATACTTGAAAGGTATTAGAAATCAATGCTAGCCAAAAGAGTTATGTGAATAAAATTTTAAGGAGAAACATTTAAGGGAGAAACTTTCAGAGAAAAAAAAATTGATATTCATTTTCCCCTAAAAAATGAACTAATTTCAATTGTAGGTTAATGATGTTGTTTGCCCAAGCTTCAGGTGTAAATATGTACAGTCTCACTACTGAGGAAATGCAAGCCACAGAAGTTTTTAGCGATCATGAAGAATGTAGGTGCAAACTGAAAGCTTGTGGAAACTGAACAATAGCTGGGGCTCTCACGGGACATTTCCCCCACCCTGAAGCTTTGTAAGTATAAAGGCACATGGGTCAGATACTTCTAGAAGTAGACTGAAGTTCTCCCAGTTGTTCAATGCTGAGAAGATAAAAACTTGTTTCAACTACACTAGCAAGTTTCTCTCCCAAACATTTTCTTTTTTTTTTTAATTATCTTTATTGGTACATTAAATATACACATCATGATTGCACTCCATAATGGGGATTTGTACCAGTATAAGACACAACTTAATTCTCATTTTTTCCCATAGCCCTACCCACCCTACCACCCCCCCATAGATATAAAATTTGTTTCCTTACTTTTTTGTTACAATCTCAACATTGTCCCCTTTCACCTTATTTTACATTGAGCATTTTTCTACTTTTGATGGTGTGGACTGTAAAGTGAGAGACTCAGGTGGTGAAGCAGGGAACTTTCCACATCTGATAAAAGTAAAGACAATCCAGCTTCCCAGTAAGAGGATAGAAGAATCACACAGTAGAAAGAAAGATTAACCAGAGTAGGAGGCGTATTAGTATAATTCAAACTCCGCTTCGGATCAATTTTGAATTTGAGTGCCGTGACAAGATTCATAACCTGATGAGCAGAAAAAGCGAAGTGGAAGTTTACAACATTAAAAATCCCCGTGAGGGCCGGGGAGTTAGCTCAGTGATTCCGGCGCCTGTCTCACAAGCGCAAGGACCTGGGTTCGATTCCCCGGTAACCACATAACAATACTGGGTGTGGAGACCCACACCCAGCAGCAATCAGTACCTCATACCACAGTGCCGGGCGTGGTGGCTCACGCCTGTAATCCCAGCACTCGGGAGGCAGAGGCAGGAGGATTGTGATGTGAGTTGGAGGCTGAGCTGAGGGCCAGCCTGAACCACAAAGCGAGACCCTGTCTCAAAAAACCTAAAAAAAAAAAAAAAAAAAAAAAAAAATCCCCGTGATTCTCAGTATACACAACACAGAATGTTCAATACATGACAAAATATTACTGTCATGGGATAGAAAATGTCACTTGTATTTCTAAAAAGATATAGCAGGCAGTAGGAACATGTATAAGTAATCCAAACATAAAGTCAGCCAAGTTAGATAAAAGAAAAAATGCTATAGTATGTAGAAGAAATGACAGAAAATATGGGTCAAATACATGCAAATAGTAAAGATGAAACATTTTAATGGAAAATTACAACTAATAAAAAAGAGTTATTTGGGTGTTGTGGCACATGCTTGTAATCCCAGCTCTTAGCAGGCTGAATCAGAGAGGTTGAGAGTGACCAGTAAGAAATATTGTGCAGAATGTCTGCATTTATTCAAACCATAATAACATAAGTTTCTAGGGCATTAAGTCCAACAAAGTATATTATGACTCAAGCTGTAAATTTGTTTTCACTGCTGATTTATAGCAGTGAATATATACATATATATATATAGATAGATAGATAGATAGATAGATAGATAGTATACAATGTATTTTGTAGTAACTTGTTAAATATGTTCATTTTCCTCCTTCCACTGGAAAATGTGTTTTATTACACTGTTTTCCCATGTTTAGAAATTCATTTGGCTAAGCCCAATAACATAGTCTGTTTCTAGTGTACAATCCTTACAGTTTAGAGCTGAGAATTATCTGCTCAGTCATCGATAGAAAAGATCTTTCAAAAGGTTGAAGAGAACTATAATTTTGACAATGCGAGGGTCTGATTTTTAAGTAGTTACTTAAAATTGCATAGTGAGTTAGTTAGTTGGCTTAATAAACCCTAAAGATACAGAAGACAAAAGAAAGACTCTGGTTCAGTTGGAACTTCATATGATTTCTTAGTGGAACTCACGATGAGACAAATTAGATAACAGAACTCCAGGGCTCCAGGTCCCTGCCTCCAATATGGCAGGAAGAGTTCTTTTGTTTACCAAAATACCAATACTCAGAACATTTAATATTGGTAATGTGCTACTGTAATGAAACAAGCACACGATATATTGCAATATAACATTAGAAAGTATAATTTGTGTATGAGCTATGAATACCTAATTATTCTTGGGAAAAAATAAATGTATGATAGTCTCAGAAATATATGCAACAGCACAGACTATGGTTACATTTAATTATCTTAAAGCAATACATTTTAGTATTATCTTGGATACTTTCTTTTCTCTGAACCTGTCTCCTATATACTTAAGAAATAAATCGCCTTCATTTCTGGGACATAAAACAACTTCTAAATTATACTATTAATGATGATTCATTATTATTTACATACTTCTACATCCCATTTGCCTTGTTTTTTAAACAATCTAAATTTATATAATTAGAAACTAGTTTATTACCAGCAGACAGAATGTCTGCATTTATTCAAACCATAATAACATAAGTTTCTAGGGCATTAAGTCCAACAAAGTATATTATGACTCAAGCTGTAAATTTGTTTTCACTGCTGATTTATAGCAGTGAATATATACATATATATATATATAGTATACAATGTATTTTGTAGTAACTTGTGAAATGATTAAATATATCTAATAAGCATACACATTATTTTACATAGCATTTTGTGTTGAGAATACTTAATATTCCTTCCCCTTAACATTTTCCAAGAATATATTCTTATTGAATGCATTTCTCTGATCTAACTGAAATTTTATAGTCTTTGAACAATACCTCCCAACCGTCCTTGCCCGTGTTAACTGTGCTAGCCATGCTCATCCCCAGCCTTCTGTTTGAGATCAGCTTTATAGATCCTGTAGGTGAGCGAGACCATATTATATGTGTCTTTCTGTGGTTTATTTCACACAACAGAATGTTCTCTGGGCTCATGCACACTGCCACAAGTGACAGTTACTTCCTCTTTCACAGCTGAATCATATTCCATTACGTATATATCCCATCTTTTCTTTACTAATTCATCCTTTAATGGATACCAAGATTGATTTTATAACTTGCCTCAATGACCACAGAAATCTAGACATCTCTTGAACATAATGGTCTCATTTGATTTGGATATGTATCTGAAGTGCTTGCCAGATCAAAAATAGCTGAGTTTTTAATTTTTGTGTATATCTATTCCATTTTCCAAAATGGCTGCAGCAATTTACATTCCCACTGGCAGTGGGCCAGGGTTCCCTCTCCACTCTCTCCTCGTTTACACCCCCTATTTGTTTTTCTGATAATATCCACCCAATGGCTGTGAGGCGCTGTCAGAGATACCTCAGGAAAACAAACACTGCATGATTTTACTCACAGGTGGAGTTGAAAGAAGTAAATGTCATTGAACTTGAAGACTGGAATAGTGGGCAGCAGGGCCTAAGACAGTGAACATGGGCTAAAGCTGGATGGGAACATAATGGCTTTGATCTGAACTTCCCTAATAATTAGTGATGTTCAGCATTTGTTCATGTAACTATAAACTATCTATATGTCTTTTTTTTTTTTTTTTTTTTTTTTTTAAGAAATGACTGGTCCAGTACTTTGGGCTATTTGTTTTCTTGCTATTATTTGTCTTTTTTTTTTCAGTACTGGGGATCAAACTCAGGCCCTTGTGTTTGCAAAGTAGGCATGGTACCACTTGAGCTAAATCCCCAGCCCCCTACTAAGTTATCTGAAATATTCCTTCTGTACTTTGTGTTTCATCTTATCACAAGTACAGTTTATAAATATTTTCTCCCACACTCTAACCTGCCTCTTTAGTCTGCTGATTGTTTCCTTCCCCATACAGAAGCTTTTTAGTTACATGGCAACCCATTTGTCTACTTTTCTTTTAGTTTCATGCATTTGGGGAATGAGCATGCACTGTACAAAATATTACTGCCAAGATCAAGTTTTCCTCCATGTTTCCTCCTAGTAGTTTCATAATCCAAAGTTTTGGGTCTTACACTTAAGTTTTTAATCTATTTTGAGTTGAATCTACATATTCTGTGAGATAATTTTATTTTCTGCTTGTAAATATTTGGATTTATCAGCTCTATTTCTTTAAAAAACTTTCTTTTCCATATTGATAATCCTATCTAAAATCAGTTGACTACAAATATATGGATTTATTTGAGGAGTTTATATTCTATCCTATTGGTTTAAGTGCTTTTCTGTACTAGTACCACAGTGTTTTGATTATTACAACTTTGCAATATATTTTGAAGCCAATCAATGTGACACCTCTAGTTTCTTTTTTTTTTCTTAAAATTTTGATTTAGGGGGTTTGGTATTCCAATAAATATTTTGTAATTTTTTAAAGAAAGTATCACTTTGCATTTCAGACTGACCTTGAACTCATTGTGTAGCCTAGGCTGACCTTGAGTTCATGGTGATCCTCCTGCCTCAGCTTCTTCGACTGCTGGGATTATAAGAATGCAACACTATGCATATTCTGCAGAGAATGCCATCGATATTTGAATAGGTCTTACATTGAATTTGTATGTCACTTCCAGTAACACAGACAATTCTTCCAATTCATGATCACAGATTATCTTTCCACACACGTGTGTATTCTTCATATTCTTTCATCAGTAGTTCATACATTTTAGTATAAAATTCATTTTATTTAACTCCATAATTAAATACATTCCTGTGTATTTGATAGTATTCTTGAAATAGCAAAAATATCTGATCTACTCAATACAATAAATGAATCTGACAAATATAGTTTGATTTCTTTTTCTTAAAAAATGCAATTTAGAAGTTTACAAACAAAATGAGATAATGTAAGTTTTAAGGAGTAGAAAATACCAAAGTCAGAATAATAGTTACCACCACACAGAGCAAGGAGACAGAAAGAAAGGGACACTCTGGGCATTGGTACTGCTCTACACTGGTAAATACTCAGTTCAGGAATCAGAAATACTCACATCTGGCTCAGCATCTGCTCTGCAAACTGTTACTGGAATGCTATGCTTTACATATCACAGAGTCACTTTTTGGTAACAAAAAAACAGAAAGAGTAGTTGCCACAGAGCCCACGTGGTTCACAAAACATAAGTATTTCCTATCTTATCCTTGAAAGGAAACATCTGCCAACTCCTGTTCTAGTTCACAAATCCAATATGTTATTGGATTATTATGCGTCATAACTTGAAGATAGGCTTCATATATTCTTTTGGACATATCATTACATACTTTCTAAAAATGGCATTCTTATAGAAATTCATTTTTACTAGATTACTTCTATTTTCACATCATCGTGCCACAATTGCAACCAAAGGTCATTGGCTACTTTTTATTAGACCCATCAGTCGTACAGTTTACCAGGTGCCAATATGATGAAGATCAACAGGCTGATCCTGACATCAGTGAAGAAGAAAATAGGAATTAGAGCACTAGAGGTAGACTAGTCAGTGTGTGCATCTCCCAGGGCTGCTGTAACAAACTAGCACAAACTGCAGGGGGGTGGGGGGGCTAGAAACATCTCATTCTCTCATCCTTCTCTGGAAGCTACAAATCTTCTGTCATGTTGCGCCAGGACTGTATCCTTCTGCGAACTTCAAGGGATCATCTGTTTCTTACCTCACCTCACTTCTGATTATTTGCCTGCAATTGTTAGTGCTCTTTGGCTTACAATTACTCAGCTGTGATTTCCTCTCATACAGCTTTTCCCTGTGCTTATATCTGTCTTCCCACGTCCTCCTTGTGAGGATTATAGTCCTCAAATTTAGACCCCACCCGAATTCGTTATGACCTGATCTTAACAAATTATGTCCATGCAGATCTTATTTCCAAATCATAGTAGGAGGTTCTACTCAATCTAAATGAACTGTTATGTTCACAAAGAATAGATGGCACTTTTACAGTGTGGTATACAAAATCCTTAAACTCTTTATTATGATACTTAAAAATACATTGTCCAGGGGCCATTCAAGGAGACAGAATCAGGGGCTGGGGAGCTGGTTCAGTGGTGTTACCTGTCAGGTGCAAGCCCCTGAGTTCGATCGCCAGTATCCTCACACACACACACACACACACACACACACACACAATCATCTTTAAATATTTAAAATAGAAATAATGTAATAGAAGCAGTTACTCCAGGTAGTAGAGAAAATGAAGAAGTCATGATAAGGTAACCTTGACATTGGTATAGAAGGAAGACACTGCCATGTCTGGTCTGAAACTATAAGGAAAGTGATGGTCTCAGAATCCAAGAATCAGAACCATCCACAGTGATAGTGAATGAAACAGATCTGAACTGAGACGCCTAAGACACAGAGCAACTGTGTAAGAAAGATCAAATATGGGGAGTAGGGTGGAGATTTCCTGGCTTCTCCTTTCTACCCAGCCTCCCATTGCCCAAGCCCAGTTGGAAGCCAGCATTACTTCGGTAAACCATCCTGTTAAGTACTGACCTCATACTGTCAAACAAAAAAGTAATGGAAGTCAAGAATTGGTCAGAAAGCAAATAAATCCAATAAAAGTGAGGTCAAAAAATAAATATTCCTCAGATGCTTATAATTCAGTGGAAGACTAAAACCAAATACTTCAACAAGCACGTACAGTCTCAGGTGCTTCCACTATGGGGTTGGTCTTCTCACTGATAGGAAATTTGGCCTCATAATTAGAAAACTGAAAATCTAGTGAAATATATTCCATTGACTTAGGAAATCCACAGAAGAGCTTAGCACATTTAAAACATTAGCTGATGCTTGCAGGTCCATATGATAAATGTTGATAGAAGATTTTAAACATATAATTTGATCTTTTCATTGGGCTTATGTTGAGCTTGCTTTTCTGTAAAGGTATCTACATTCATGAAAAATGAGTAATATGCATTCCTGTTTCATGTTGTCCTTCTTTCTCAGAGTTAAGGAAAATAAAGACCACGAAAATGTATTTGGGCTTAAACTTTGAATTGTATATTTCTAATTAACTCTACAGTATTTAAAGTGTTTTGATTCTCCTATCGTAGTGCAAAGAATGCTTTCACTGCGCAGAGATCTGATAAGGATAGAAAAGCGACACCAACCCTGGTATTTTACAAGCTGTCTATAACCTGAGTACAACTCAGCGCATCCATTAAGAGAAAGCTATAAAAGAAGCCTCGGAGAAACTGACCACCGCTCAAGCTGTTTAAACCCTACACATTTTGAACAGATGCCAGCACTTTCCTTCCCACTCATTCTGAGTTCTCATCAACACTCAAATAGCTTTTGGACAAATCCATCCCCGGAACAATGCATGGAAAATTACTAGGGCTGGGATGGCTGTCAGACTTTAATGGTGGTGACATAATATGCAGAAAAATGAGGAGACTGAGACATAGGCTTTGTTGGGAAAACTTACAACCTGAAACATAATTGGCAACACTCTCAGCAGGTGACATAGGGTTGTTCACTCATCTTTGGAAAACAGAGAGGACTTACTTGAAACCACTTGTAGATCTTAAAGACTCAGTAGACAAGAAGAACTCACAAGTGTGGACCTCCTCACTAGCTAAGACTTTATTAATCATTTGTCCTTATCTCAATGAAAGCGGCAATCATTGGTAGCGATCCTATGGCACGCAGGCTGTAGCCAGGTATTTGTCATCATTAGAAGCCCTAAGAGGTTTGCCATTGCTGGTATAAACAAATGACTAAGTACTGTGTAATAATAGCACTAATGAAAAGAATCAGTGAAGTTATCTTCCCATGAATGCTTTTTGAAAAAATCATTTAGATGGTTACTGCTAAGCCATTTTGAAGATTTTCTTAAAATTTAAATAAATTGTATAACTTCCCAATGTCAGACCAAAAAAAGAGATATATTTCAGTATTTCTTTGTGGGTCCTCAACAGCAGAATTGAAGCGTGAATTAACAGACTTTTATGCTCAATAAAGTGCTTTTTGCCTTTTATTTGCAGCAAAATGTGTCACTTGGATTTGACTTATTAAAACAAAAAGCATTCAGAAATATGGCAAGCCAACTAAAGATCTTTATTTTTTTGAAAGACCTTTGAAATACAATTGTAATTTTTAGTTAAACAAGAATTTTACTACACATTTAAGCACTTAGTCCCATAATTGAGCAAAATGGTATTTTGCCTTCGGTTTAAACCACTGCTTGATTTGTAGGATGACTTACAGAGCCAGGAACACCCCGGAGAGGGATGTTGAGACAAGATTTGGAATCAAAGCCAACTGAATTGGACACTGAATGCTGCCATTTGTTATCTGCAGCCCTGGGAAGTGACTTGTACAGAGGTTCAGTTTCCTTGTTTTTAAAACAAGATCATCATTGTATCATGTGCATTTCCTCTGGGAAGTCAGTGATGTGGTGTATGTGATGTTCTCAGAGCCCGATACTGAGCTTAGTCTGTTTTCTGCAGCTTGACAAATCAACACAATCCACACTTATCTGGTTCATAGCTCAGGAGGCTTAGGCCAAGGTCAAGGGCCTGCATTAGATGACTCTGCTGATAACGGCCTTCTTGCCGTAACATGGCATGGTAGAACGTATCCCATGGCCAGAGAGCAAGGAAAAGAGAGACAGGAAAATTGAGCTGAAACTCCTTCTTCTATAACCAGCTCTCTCTTTCAATATGAACTCATAATCTATTCACAGAGGCAGTGTCTGAGGCCTCACATTGCAATACTTCCATGAGATCATTAGTTGAAGCATGAGTTTTAGAGAAGATGTTTCAGAAGTAGCATACAAGAAATGAGTTTATCGCTGTTTTATGTTGTGATTGAAGCTTTAGTTTATAAAATCTGGAGTGGCCAGTTTTCCCAAATTCTAGCTAAAACAAGAGACTTCAAAGGCAGATCAGGTCTATTAAGTTCTAAAGTATCTCTTTAAATATCTCAAGAAGGTCTTTTGTGAAAGGAGAAAGCCAACTAGTTCTGCTCTGAGAACTGAGAATCGGTTTCCATATTCCCAGAAAGTTCTAACAAATGGTTGATTCTAACCACAGGGCAGAACAGAGCCCTAGAAAGGAGCTGGGTTCTGTGCCATGGAATGGCCATTTTGATTTTACCCCTAGAAGGGGCTTGCCAGAGGGCTGACCACAGTGAAAGCCAGGCACAAGTCCCTCTAATCCGAGCTCAGCACAGAAGTGTTGATCAGTCTCCTTTAGATCTACGAGACAACAATGCTCACCAACATAAGTGAACAAGGTAAGACGCACATGACCCACCCTCAGAAAAGTTACTTGTCAAAAACACTGGACAACTCAACACCCATCTGTCTGGAATCCACATCCTTTCCCTTAAAATCACACAAAATATATATCTCAGGCTAAGGAATAAGACAGTTGTTGAAAGGCAAGGCCCTACCGTCTTCCGACACGCAAACTTGTTGTTAACACAGCTCCTTGCTCTGTCTCTCTGCTGTTCACATCATTGACACCATTGGGTAGCAGTGTGGTTACAGCCCCTGCAGGAGATCTTGGAACCAATCCCTGCAATCACCAAGACTAGGACAAGTAGATAAACAGCGTTTATGAAACAAGGTCGTACTGTGCTGTGGCTATCAGCCACAGTGATCAGTTAAGACCGTCGAAGTTGGAGTGGGAAGAACAGCTAGAAAATTTATTGTGAGGATTGGAGTAGAATATTTAAAAGCAAGATGAGAGGGGTGCTGGAGTGTAGGGGAATGGTTCCTTTATGAGGTTGCCTGCAGAGCCGTGAATCAGGTAGGGCACGATTGTTCTCATTCAGGACATTGTCCAGTTGTATTTGTTTGTTTATTCCATCAGACAACAAGCTAAAGCTTGTGGATCAAACACAGGAGTTGAGAGACCTTCAGCTAAACCTTCACAGCCCAGTCGCAGGAATAATAATAACTTCAAGGTCGAATTAACAATAACCTGTTTTGGTATTGCTTCAGCGCATAAAGAAAATAATGTACGAAAACTTAAGTGTAGGTCCTTAGTCACTCAAGTAATAACTATGATTCCATTTGGTGTCAGCCACTCTACTCATGTGCTTCGGTAATGCACACTGAACGTCTGCCATTCGCATTTGAAAGATGTCAAAGCCTCTCCATTTCTTGAATTTGCAACATTCCAAAGGATAATGCAAGAACTATTAGGGACAAAAGTAACTAGAAATGACCTACTCATTTCTCTTCTGGTAATATGTCCTAGGGGGATAATTTGAAATATTAGCAAAAGCTTAATGCACAGAGACATGAATATGATTAAAAATTATGCTTACCAAGGGCTTTTGCACCACAGATAAATTCTAATATCGCCTGAGAGTCACGTTTTTGTCTGCAGCCTGCACCCCAGCTACCTTTAAACACACAGAGTAAAAGATAAAAAAGAACCAAAAATCTGCTTGGATACTGACTTCTACCTTCTGCGCAGTGCCTCCTACCTCAGGTTTTTTTTTTTTTTTTTTTTCCTGTATGATGAGAAAAGGTTTTTCTTTTTCTTTTTCTTTCCTAGCTCCAGGCTGAGGCATAGTATCTTCTATGCCAAATGTTGCCTGGAAGACTCAGTTACATTATTCAGAATCTCATTTCTTCTGATTATTTCTTATGCACAGCCTGGGTTTAGTAGCAGATGTTTAAAGCTGCTTGTTCTGGGCTGGGGAGTTAGCTCAGTGGTTCCGGTGCCTGTCTTGCAAGCGCAAGGGCCCGGGTTCGATTCCCTGGTTAACTACATATAATACTGGGCATGGAGACTCACGCCCAGCAGCAACCAGCACCACATACCACAGTGCCGGGCATGGTGGCTCACGCCTGTAATCCCAGAACTTGGGAGGCAGAGGCAGGAGGATTGCTGTGATGTGAGTTGGAGGCTGAGCTTAGGGCCAGCCTGAACCACAAAGCGAGACCCTGTCTCAAAAAACCTAAAAAAATTTAAAAAATAAAGATACTTGTTCCCACCAGAGTGCATTGAATTGTATGAAGCTGTATTTATCCAGTGCTCCAGAATAACTTCTCCATCCCTTGGAATTCTTGAACAAACATCGAAAACCATTGCTTCTCTGCAGCTCTTTCTGCTTCCACTCTTTCAAGAGTTTCTCCTGCACACGCGGTTAAAATGCTTTCATCACTACTTTTCTGCTGAAACATTTCACCTCCTTCATCCACTGTGTCCCTATAGGAAATAAATCATCCTATGCCAAACTTCAATTCTCACAATAGCTGCCTATTTCTGTATTAACAAAACCTACATATTTCACCATTTTATCTTAGATTATGATCTCCCTTTTCTTGTCTTTCTTTCCTCAAAACAAAAGATATCTGTTAAATCTGAATGTCTCTCCCTTATCCTGGAATATGTGCTGGTGACAATGCGTAAATGAAGGAACAGCTTTCCTGAAAATGACAACAGGGCCCCCGATTCCTCCGCGGTCTCCTGGGCTCCAGTCTCCGTGCATTGTGAGGCTCCATTTCATGAACAAAACTCTCGCCTCTCAACAGGAGGAAGTTTCCTCTCTGAGCAGAACTGTTCCCCTCCATTTATGGGGTGACCTGGACCTTCAGTCTCAGCATACCTGAGTTGCAGTTTCCTCTCGCCATGTCGTTATTAAAGGCTCCTCTGCTCCACCCCATGAGCTGTGATGATCCTACAGCCTGGAGGTAAGGGACTGCGAAGACCAGAAAAGGGCCTGAAGAGCTTTCAGAGCAGTGCGTCCCATAAATATGCTAGTTACAGTCAGTGGCTATGCACTGCAGGTAAGACTTATTTATATTCAAGGCACTGGGAAAGTTTCCATGTAAAACACAAGAAATAGCTGGCATACCAATGACGTTTCTGTCCTCTGAGGACTAGCCAACTTTAAAAACAGCACAACAAAACCAAAGAATTGCTAGAGGTAAAATGTGTCAATCTTTTATGTCTAGGGGTAAAGACATTAAAAGGCTTCCTGCCAGATATTTTTTAAAAGTCTTTTAATATAGACAGAGTTTTATAGTCTTTAACAAAGATGCAGCCATAAAAACAAAGGCAAATGTATTGGTATTAGATGTAGCATTTCCAAGATTTTGTGTTTAAGTTTTTCTTTGAACAGCTATGATGCTATTCCATTGTCTTCAATATGTATTTAATGAGCACCTATTATAGTCCATCTCTGCATTCTACATGACTAGCTCTGTGAACTTGAGCAAGTTATTTACTTGCTTGTGGCTTAGAGTCCCTGTTGGTTGCAAATGACAATAGGCATCTTGCATTTCACAGGTTCTGTGTAAATTAAATGAGTTAAAATACACAAAGTCCTAGAACAAAACTAAGCACATAGTCAGTCATACTTAGTGATTAGTATTATTATTGGTGCCACTGTTATTGTTATTTTTCTCGGGCAGGTACTTAGCTAAACATATTGGAAGATTTAAAAATATAACAAAAGCACAACATCTATGTGTTATCTCTCAAAAATTTTGAGACCACAGGAGGAATAAATGTATTAAAAGGAGAAAGTTACAATGTCATGTAAGACACAGAGACAAATGCTATGAAATCATTTGCTTTGTTTCTCATTTTTTGCAGGGATTGAACTTAAGACCTTGCACTTGCCAGGCAGGTGCAGCACCACTGAGCTACATGCCCAGCCCAATGATATGAAAATAAGAAAGTGTCACATGCGGAAACTTCCATTAGAGCCTTCACTCTACCATGTGATTTTTTGCCTGCTTTGAACCCCTTCCTCTTCTTGTGGAGTAAAAGTCTCAAAGCTAATTCACCTTTCACTCACTTTGTTCAAAGTATAAAGAGGGCTACAGGATAAGGGGCACTACAGGATAAGGGGCACACACATAGAGTCCCAGCTATTTGGGAGGCTGAGGCAGAAGTATGTAAGTAAGAGGCCATCCTATTACAGACAGAGGAGCTAGGTAGAAATATTACAGGCAGTCAGAGCAAGCCAAGTCCTCCAGAGGGTCAGGACAAAGGTGAGACACACCACAGCTACATCAAAACCATATTGGCTAAAAATCAGGCCTTGAGACAAAGACGAGATGACCAGACCTACATACTTCCTCAAGGAGCACACACTGTATCTAATGAAGTCCAGACAGAGACCAACCATCTGGTAGGTGACCGGAGTCTCTGGACTCAGCACTTCCTAGGAGAATCTGTTCTTTCCATCCAAGCTTGTTATGTGACTTGTTTCCCAATGGACCACCGTTACCCAAGAGATTTTACTTATGACTTTATTGGATGGTCAAGTCTGTGGCCCATGTTGTACCCATATGGATTTCACCCTATAAAGCTCCTCTGTAGCGTGGGGTCCCTGGCTACACATTCGGGACCCCTCCTGCCCCTCAGGAGCTTTCCCATCAATAAATATCTTCCTGGGTCAGAGATTTAGCTCAGTGGTTCTGGCACCTGTCTTGCAAGCGCAAGGGCCCAGGTTTAATCCCCAGTAGCTACACAAAATACTGGGTGTGGAGACTTACACCCAGCAGCAATCAGTACCACATACCACAGTGCCGGGGGTGGTGGCTCATGCCTGTAATCCCCTCACTCGGGAGGCAGAGGCAGGAGGATTGCTGTGATGTGAGTTGGAGGCTGAGCTCAGGGCCAGCCTAAACCACAAAGTGAGACCCTGTCTCAAAAATACCTAAAAAAACAAACAAACAAAAAAAAGTATTTGACTATAATCTCTGGCTTTTAAAATGTAAATCAGGGCAAGAGCTTCACAGTTACACAGAGAATACAATTAATAAATCATTCTCCTCTCTCCTGCAAGGGTGGTAGAAGCTGTTGTTAAAGTAAAATGTCAACTCTGAGTGATAACTTGCAAAGATACCAATCCAAGCACTATCAAAATCTTGAGTCATTGGCAAGCTATTTTTCCACACTGTGGGGAAATTTATCTTCTTTTTTCCTAGGAGCTCTGAGTAATTGGACTATTGGGGGGGTTTTGTATTCCTGGAAATAGGGTAAGCTTTGTTTCTGACCCTTGGGGAATGAATATTCTAAACCCTCTATGCCAATTCAGTGCATTAAAAAATAGCTAATAAATAAATTGTCCATATTTTTAAATACAATGACCATCTAAAAAGAATGCTGGGGAAATCTCTAAAGACAAAAGATGATGATGTGATAATAATGATAAACTAAAAGTTGAGGAAATGAAAATTGATGCTAAAAATGTCCTGGGTTCAAATGCCAATGACAAGAGCTTTGGACTCAGGAACTGAGACTTTGCCATGCCTCTAACAGGATTCGACTGTGGCTCTGCCAGGACAGACTGCTGGACCAAAAAATTCATTAAAGGAAAGAACCACTGGTGAGAAGAGGACCTCTGAAACTCAGTCCTGCATCAAAGAAGAAAAGAGGGAGAGAGAGAGAGAGAGAGAGAGGAAGGAAGAAGGGAGGGAGGAAGGAAGGAAAGAAGGATATAATGTTTTAAAATATCAGAAACAGTCCTCTGTTCCAAGAAGGAAATATATATGAGGAATGAAATGTTTTTCCTAAAATAGTTAACCACAAACCTTCTTCCACCTGTGTTCAGGGTTTTATATGATATTAAACATATGATTTGAGGTAAAAGAATATTATTAGAGGACACTGAGATAATGTTACAAATCCTCTGGGGAGGAAAGCATCTCTCCCTAACCCTCATACAATTCTCTTTCTCTCTCTCTCTCTCTCTCTCTCTCTCTCTCTCTCTCTCTCTCTCTTTCTCTCTGTCTCTCTCTCCTTGCAGTACTGGGGGCCAAACTCAGACCCTTGTGTTTCCGAGGTAGGTGCAGTACTATGAGCTAAATCCCCAGTCTGCACATAATTTTCTCAAAATCCAATATTAACCCAAAATGTTCATCAAATATGTGAGAAAATACAGTATCTTGAGTGGCTCAGTAGAAATAACTTATTTAGATTGCCCAGGCTTCTGTTACTATTCCAGTATACAAATGAATCAGTGACGTGTTATACAACAGAGTCATATCACAAGCATGAATCTCAAGAGTTAAAAATGACCAAGAAAATTTAAAAAGAAGCAGATCTGTTAGAAGAATTTAATCATCAGAGTTGAAAATTAAGAAGAATAATTAAATGGCATATGAAACAAAAAGAGAAAAATATATTTGGAGGAATTAACCAAGTGAAATGAAAATAAATAAGATAAAAAGGTTGGAGGATAAAAATACAAGTTTTAACCTACCTAATAACTGTTCCACACAAAAAAACAGATGAGGCTAAAGCAGTATCTAGAGAATAAGGCCTGAGGAGTTTTCTTTACTAACAAAGCATAGAAATACTCAAATGACATTTAAAAACAGAAAAATTAACATCTACATAAAGTAAAATCATAGACAAAGAAAAATTCTTTTTAAAAATATAAAAAGACAAAAGGATAAAACAAAAAGATAAAGACAGAAGTAAATCAATAGAAGCATTAAGTGACCAAGGAATCAAAAACAAAAATACGATGTATTCAATTACTTCTGTTAGACCAGTAAGCATGTGGGTTACCAGAGATACTCTCAGAATGGGAAGTCCCCAAATGGATCCTTCGCTCATAGGCACATAGTGTTGGAAATGCCACTGGAGGTCATTTAGGGATGAATTAAAGCCCAATTCACTTGGAAGTGAATTAGTAAAATTGTGACATTGGAAAATTGGCTAAATATATCATTAAAAGAATAAATGGGAACTATATTTCACACCACTCATAAAAGTCAGTTCTAGTTGATGGGCATTTGGGTTGTTTCCAAAATTCAGCTCTCACAAACTGAGCTGCTATAAACATGGATGCACATTTGTTGCTGGGATATGAATTTTTTAATTCTTTCATGCATATCCCTAGCAGGGTCAAATGGGACTACTAATCCTAGTGTTTTGAGAAATCTCCACGCTGATCTCCACAGTGGTTATACCAGTCTACATTCCCACCAACAGTGGAGAAGGGTTCCTTTCTCTCCACAGCTTCACCAGCATTTGTTGCTGGTTAATTCAAGATAGAAGCCACGTTTTGTGGAGTGAGATGAAATCTCACTATTGTTTTATCTGCATCTCTCAAATGACCAGTGATAGTCAGCACTTCTTCATATGCTTTTTGGCTGCTCTTACTTCTTCCTCTGAAAAGTGTTTTTCATTTCAGATGCGCATTTTTAAATTGGGTCTTTAAAATTGAAGGGGCTGATTTTTTTAAAGCTCTTTATGTATTCTAGATAGTAGCCCTTTGAGAAACAGTTGGTAATAAATTTTTTCTCATATCATTGGCTGTCCTTTCACTTTGCCGGTGGTTTCTTTTGCTCTCAACTGGTATGAGTAAATCTAATAGCTTTCCTGATTAGGTCAGCTACACCATCCAATTTCAAAATGATCCATGGCCATTAAAATCAAATATAAAGAATAAAAATTTGTGTATTCTGTCTGTAATCTAAATACTGAGAGATTAGCTTGTTTTTTTTTGATTAACCACTTACTCTAAATGTAGCCCCAGCTCATTAAATGACAACCCATCTGGCCGTGGCCAGTGTTGGCTTTGGTTGAAGCACAAATCCTTAACCTCTGTGCTCCCGTAGCAACCAAGCCTTACAGTTATGATTGCAATCTTTTTAAAAAAATTTTCATTATTACCATTTCACCGTACATAATGATTACATTCACTGTCTGGATTAGTACATGTACATAATGCATTTCAATTCTCTTATTTTTCATCTTCCTTTTACCCCTAAAACTTTTCCACCACAGATTCATTCGCTTATAATACCTTAAAAAGTTAATTTTCATATTTCCAGACTAAAAATCAGATTAGGTTGAACCCAGAGAAACTTGTGCTCTTCTTATCCCTCTTCATTTATTTGGTTTCATTTGGGGGCAGATTTCTGGCCCCAGAAACAACTTCTGTAAGAAGGATGGCAGCTTTCTGTTTTCTGGAGATACCAAATTCTCCGGCTTGAGTTCTCTTATGTAAACACAACCACGTTCTTGTTGGTTTACAAGGAAGGGTTGTTGACTGAACTTATTCCAAAAATTCTGATGACTGGATTTAAAATACCCATGATTAATAATAGCAGGTACTTCATACATTTGTAATAATGTGGTGGTGAAGAATTCAGGAATGAGACCTAGGGAGGCATAAGTTTGAATGTTGCTGTTCCTGCATGAGGATCAGGACATCTGGAGAAGCTCAAAGTTCTCAGATCGGATCTGGGTTTGTGTAGATTAATTTGAGATAAATGGAAAGCAGTTTTCAAGATTCTTTTATTTTCACACAGATGAACAAATTAGTCACACAAATAAATGTAGTGACCCAGGTAGTGATAAAATTCAGATATATCTGTCTCCAAAGCCACTTTCAGGTATGATACCATTTCCAAAGACATCTATGAATTGAACACGGAAGTGGATGGTACTTTCTAAAGATGGATTTTTTTTACAGTATTTAAGTATATTGTTATTGTAAAACCCAATGCAAATTATCACATTTTCTGAAAATATGGTACACTTACTAGAAGAACTTGCCATGCGAAAATAGGCCTTTTTAACCCCTGCCAGAGATAGTTTTCCTGAGCTCCTCTCACCCTTCTGAATGCCTCGTGTCTTAGTCACTTCTACATCATTGGACCCAAGGATACACACACCCATGATTTAAGAAGGAGGGTTTATTTTGGCTCATGGCTTGAGAGGATTCAGTCCGTAGTTGGCTCTGAAGTGGGAAGGGTGTGGTAGAGGGGACTAGGAGAGAGGAAGAGCAAAGCCAAGAACACACCCTCCAGGTCCCACCACCAGTGACTTCCTCTTCTGACTTGGCCCCACCTGCTAACTGCACATACAGCTCTGAGCTGCCCAGTGGGCTCATCTGTCCCTGTAATTCAATCGCCTCCCAAAAGCCCCACCTCTGCTCACAGGAGCTTTTGGGGAGACAGCCTAGATTGAACCCACATCACCAGGTAAGCAAGACACCAACTGCCATTTCTTCTGGGATATCTTTTCAAGAATGTCTGCATAACAAAAGGCCCTAGAAGATAATTTCTCCTTCTGGAGCAAAGGGCAAGTTTACCTTCCTGGAAGATAAAGACACTATCTTCCTCCAGAGCAAAGGGCAGGCACACTAATTGAGCAGCATAATAAAAAGAATATTCCTCACTTACTGCACATGAGAAAGGACCAAGTTTCCTAAATTTGTCCACAGAGGGACTAGAGTCTGGAAACCAATGCGAACATGCAGATAGTCTGGCTACCTCTGCTCCTGAGAGGAATAAACTCTTCCACGTTAGACTCAGGGTGCTTATTTGCTTTGCCAGCATTGGTGAATTGTGATGGGCTAACTCCTCAGTCTTCCAGGGTGAAATGTACACCCTTCACGGTGCTTAAAAGTATATAGCACATATTTTTTAATGCTGTGCTTCACTGTTTGAAAATGAATTAGGCAATTAAAGCAGAGGGAATTGGACCCCTGGTTTCCTCGTCATATGACTAAGTTAATTAATAAAAAGTAGTCAGCGAGCCAAGAAGTCATCCTACAGCAATGTCCTGGAGACACAGAAACATATTACACCCAAGAGATTTGAAGGAGTGAGAAGTCAAGGGAGTAAAGAGAGAAGACTGTGATTCTGTGAGACAGTTAATCACAATGCTAGTGCTATTATTAGTTATTATCAATCTGTAAAGAAACCTGTTGTAGGCGAAAGATGGGAGCTCTAGAAAATGTTTACAAAAAAGCCAAAGCAAACAAAACTCTCAGGAGAAATAGTCACTCCGACTACCACAGGTAAGTAGGTCTACAGTACACACCAGCAAGGACTCACCATGTCCACGACTGTCAGCAACTGAACTGTGTCCCTCAAAGGTAGGTTAAAATCCTAGTGATCATACTTGGGAGATCAGTCTGCTTCAGAAACAGGGTGGCTGCACATATTCATTGATGTGCAGACTTCATATTGGAGTGAAAATGAGTCTTGAATCAGTGTGATTGGTGTTCTCATAAGAGATGACAGAGACCCACAGAGCCAAACATTACAGAAATTCACCCATATGCCACAGAACACTGAGGACTGCTGTCTGTCCACAGATGCTAAGTGGAGGGGCAGAGGAGGATCCTGCCCTGGGAATAATGCTCTCAGACCAGCTCCCGAAAGTCTGACCTGAAGTGCCCAGGAGTCCCTTGCTTACCCTGCCGGCCACACCCTAGTAGCATCTTGATAAAACAGAAGGGAATAGATTAAAATTCATTCCCCTTTTCCTATGAGTCAAGGAAGAGAGGTCTTAGATTCATCTCTTACTCGGTCCGGTCCTCACCTCAGTTCCACCACCAACATATATAAAGAAACGTCGCATTTTGTCCAGCTCTATCACTTCTGCCCACCTCTCACTGTCCTGCACCTCTGGTATTGCAGTACGTTTTAAAAACAGTCTCTCCTTCACCTTTGTGTACTTTTTTTCTCCTCAATTTCCACATTGCAAAAAAGAAGAACCCTATCAAACATGAAGCAGATCGTGTCTCTGCTCAAAATCTTTTGTGGCTTCTCATCTGTGTGTAGACACTTAAGTCCATAGAAAAATCACAAGGTGCCACACAATCAGACTCTCCGCTCTCTGCTCTCCACCCTGTGTTCCCCATGGCTCTTCCCCTGCCTCGGCTCCCCGGATGACCTTGACCGAGCTCAGACTGTGCCCATTCCACACCAGGCTCCTCTGCACACAACCTGCCTGCTCTGCACACGCTCGTGGTGGTCTCTCCACCCTCCAAGGGCTCCAGTCCCCAGATGCCTCATCAGAGGCCTCCAGCTGCTCAGAAACAGTAACTCTGTTTGCTACATCTCCTTACCCTGCTTCTTTTTCCTCGTATGTGTTTATCTGTGTCCATCTAAGCTATAGCTAGATTGCTTTATTGATAAATGGTTATTCGTTTATTCTCTGTTCCCCCTGTTAACAAGGTTGTAAACCCATAGTTCAAGGGTTTTTCTCGATTTTCTTATTGTTCACTCCCCAGTGCCTGAAACAGTGCCTGGGACATAACTCCTACAGAACACATGTTGGCCCCATGGTGGGGTGCGATCAATGTATTATCTATTGAGCCTCCTCTGCAGAGTGACAGGAGGGCTACCTGATGTCTCGTGGAATCAGTAAGATGAAATATGCTGCACTTTAAAACTCTAAAAAGAAAGAATAAAGGGAATATGGAATCTAGTCTTTATTCTGGGAAGGAGGATGCAAACAACAGAGGGGGTGTGTCTGATCACTGGATCGCAGCTGTTGCTTAACATGTATTGAATCAGCTTCACTTTATACATATTGCACATTTCATTCTTCTCATGATAGCAGTAATCAAACCACTGGACAATTTCCATTTTCCCTTCCTACACTTGTTTTTTAATTGAAATCTTTATTGGTACATTACATATACACATCATGATTGCACTGCACAATGGGAATTACATGATGGCTGCCTTGACATGTCAACTTCTCTGGACTACAGAATGCCCGAAAAGCTGACAAAGCGCTGTTTCTGCGTGTGTCTGTGGAAGTGTTCTTGGAAGAGATTGGCATGAAATCCGCAGTGTAACAAAGAAGATCTGCCCTCGCCCAAGTGACTGGGAGTCACTGGGTCTGCTGAGGGCTGAATGAAACCAAAGGGCAAACTCTGCCCTCTGCTCACACCAGGACACCTGTTCTCTCCCGCCCTTGGACATCAGAACACCGGCTGCTCAGCCCTTCCGACTCCCACGCCCACCCTGACGTCTCATACTGGATGTTTGCAGATATAGGAATATCCATTCTAGTGTTTCACGTTTCTACACCGTAGTATAACTTCATCCGCCTCCGAAAACCACCGTGTGTCATGATTCACTCAGTCTTAATCCCTTTCTCTCAGTGTCCAATATGAGAAAATTAATCCTCTGCAATAACTGATTCTATAGGAAAATGTCACAAAACAGTTTCAATATCTCAAATGAATGCAAACTCAGAAAGTAGTTCAGTTTCTCAAATTTAATCCTTAACTCAAACATAAAACATTGTCTATTCCTTAGTGTTTACTTATGAAAATGTATTAAGTCTGGCCAGTAATATAATTCACTTCTCCTCAGAGTCAAATTTACCTTTCTTATACTCTTTAATAACTATGCATAGGTAAAGAAAAAAGTTAATATTTTGTCATGTTGTCTTATTATTTTCACCAGCCATGTGAGGATGCTTGATTTCTCTGGAGCACAATTTTGAGAATCATATGCGCCAAACTCAAGTTGTGTACATTATATAGAGCATCTTTTTAAGTGCTAACTGTGCTTTCCACACAGTGGTTTTTTCTTTTAAATAAAAACAGCTGGAGCAAGCAATAAAATTTGCAATAATGTGCCTTGAATTAAATTCTAAAAATTTTTTGAAAAGAGTAGAGCTTTCTTCAAAACAGTGATCTCAGACCTGAAAATTATGTAAGTCAGAATAGAATTCCAAAGTTTGGCCATCCTGTTGAGGACCAATGGGCAGTATATAAATTTTTTATTGCCCAGAATTAATGTATAAACTTGTCAGACCCCGCAATGAGTCTGATGCAGTGGCGGACATCACAAGTCCAGCAAGGCATTTACAAGTATATAAACTGTTAGGATAAATTATTTCCTTGACTTCATGGATTACAATGTTATTGGAACCTGGCATTTGGGGGAACTGGAACTTAATGAACTTTAGATGAACTTGGACATGGGCGGTTGCCTATAATGAATCACTGTGGCCAGGGCTGCTTTCCTTCATTCTGTTTTTTAATGGGAAAGTGAGCTTGGTGAGAGTTACGGTTTCTCTCCATCAAAAGCTCAATGAGAGTTTGCAAGGTAAGTGGGGCTGCATTTTGATGAATAACTTAAAGCATTTCACTTGCTGAACACTAGATATCTGACAGTTTGCCATGTATCTAGAAAACAGAGCCTGCCACAGCAGTTTACAAATCAACCTGGAAGCAACTGCAAGTATAACATTTCTCCAAAATAATTCATGAGTCAGAACAACCAACGGACTCACCCTGAACATCAACCAACAGAACTGCCCTTCAGTTCTTGGGTAGAAATAGAAAGTTTTGCTTGAATGTCTAAGAATTCAAGACGAAATAAAAATGTGTCCATTGTATAGTTCTGGAACTCAAATTAAAAAACATGAATTTGAGTTCAATTTATGTCCCAATAACATTGTTGGAACATCAACTGACTCTTATGAGAAGAATTTCATTTGTATTTGGATAATTTTAATATACCGAATAGCCCATAGTTTCACAATTCTTAACAAAAGAGAATTTCATTCTATTTCCTATTCACTTCACTTCCTCTCTTGTCTCCTTCCCCTCCTTACAGCACCAGGGCTATCTGCTTGAATTCCTGTCCATTTGTTTGTCAATTGTGGGGAAATGCGGCTGTCATTGTCATCTCCAGAGCGAGAATGAAAACAACTGCCCATCACACAAACAGTTAACACATACTCTCTGACCTTCCATGGGGAGCAGAGAAAATAGACCAAGGATAACATCTCCTTCCACATGCAGTTTTTTTTTTCTACTCTCCACTACCACAGATGAAATAACAATGCCTATTAATTACTGAGCTATTATTTAATTTAAAGTAACACAAGGATACAATGAACAGGAATCAGATAAAGTCTGGCTCTTTAGAACTCAGCAGGACTGTGGAGGTGGAAAGCCTCAGTCTTACTCTCTGGGGACTTTTCAGAGCTTGGCCCTTGGGACTTGTACTAAATGTGTTCCACTGTAATTGTCATTCAGGGGGCAGATTCTCAACAACAAGCAGGATAAAATCTGACAAAAACCATTTGAGCTTTTTTTCTTTTTGACTTGACTTCACTAAATACTGGATAAAAAGATACAGGCAGACCATCTAATCATGACGACTCTGATAATGATGATGCTGATGACGACAATGATGATGATGAGACGGTGCTATCAGACAAATACTTACTCCAGGGAGGGATGTCTTTTTCTTTTTTTGAGACAGGGTCTCGCTTTGGGTGTCAGGCTGGCCCTGAGCTCACTATGTAGCCCAGGCTGGCCTTGAACTCTCAGCAGTCCTCCTGCCTCTGCTTCCCAAGTGCTGAGATTACAGACATGAATCACCTCACCCGGCATTGTGATATGTGGTGCTGGGGATTGAACTCAGGACCTTGGGCTTGCCAGGCAGATGCCAGAACCCCTGAAGCAGAGAGCTAAAAGCTAGCAGAGAAGGGTGCTGGCAGACACTTCCAGATCCTCTGTTCCTATCACTAACTGCTCCAAATTGTTCCTCAGGTCACTTTCTGCTTTGACTGTCCCAGCTCCAGAGCAAGATTGTATGGGTTAGAACTCCAACTCTTTAGCAAGTTACTTATCCCACCTATGACTGAGTGTCCATATTTATAAAGAGAGGACAATACCCACCTCATGGGGGTCTCCAGCCTGATTCTTAGTTTTTGAAAATGGCTTGCAAAATCTGTTGCTATTCATGGCAGTGTTGCAGGGAACCAGCTTTTCTCTGTGTCTATATTCTCAATGATTCTCTTAGCGTTTAACTTATAGATGTGTCCTTGAAAGGCCTGCTGGTGGTGCAGCCTTGAGAAAGAATCTAAACTCTCCATGTCTGTGAGGAAAAAGAAATACATTTTGGAAGGTGGTGGAGAAGTGAAATATATAGGCAAAAGAAGATTGGCAAATACTACTATCTCTTACCTCTGAATTGCAG